>VXCM01000878.1:4179-96598 GCA_014773175.1 Lucifuga dentata
AATCTATCCACTATCCTATTATAATTTAAGACAACTTCTCTGCTATCAAATAAGACAACAGAGAAAATAGCAGCACAGCTCAAATGCGTTCCTCACCGCAAAACTGTAATAAATACATGACTGCTGTCACTCACTGTCCTGCTGCTGTCAGCGCTCAGCAGGCATGACTGGGACTTCATTAGATATTATCTGACTCACCTGTTTAAGGTATTTATGTTCTGTGTTGGAGTATCTGGTTGATGCCCTATAGTTTAAGACAAACTCTCTACTATCAAATAAGACAATCATGGTTATTATCATAGCAGCACAACATAGATGCATCCTCACTACAAAAGTACAGTATCGTTATTTGATGACAACAATGAAATGGAGGGATCACATTGGCAGGTGGCTGGGAATGAGGGTCACTGACCATTGACAATAAGATCAGCTATCGGGATGGACAGATGGATAGTAAATTTAAGTCATGGCAATATAAGGTGATAAGCCCAGAGGACCAACGCACTATCCACACTTTTGGATTGGCATAACCATTTTGTATATATATGCAATTTGATCTTGCAACAGACAGATAACATGGTGAGTAAGTGAGTGTGTGACCTTCACCGGCCCTACGGTGGTGTTTTTGTTGATTTTGTTTTACATGTAATCTCAGTTTGGGCTTTAATCTGCTTGAATTGTTGTGCTTTNTTTGTTGATTTTGTTTTACATGTAATCTCAGTTTGGGCTTTAATCTGCTTGAATTGTTGTGCTTTATAAATAAGCGTACGTTTGTATAATTTATACACGAGTTTGTAGCCTAAATGTTGTAAATTTTCTTGGGTGCGGGTAATACACTGTGAGTGTCATAGCCTATTTGGGGAATTACAAGTAATTAAAATGAATTTAAATTAAGCAAACAAACAGGCTGCAAAACTTGTCAAATTTACACCTGTCGCAACGTGAATTTATGACTGCTCCTCAGTAAAGTTTGGCAACGCAAGAAATTAAGATGGATTCACATCATCCAGTGATGATGATTTGGTGCTGATGCTTTTGACAGAAAAAAAAAAAAAGAGAAAATGCTTGTGAACAGCGTACGAAGGTGTGTGTCAGCTCACATTAATATCTGAGCCATTTGGCTGTAGGTACACAGGCTGTGCGTAAAGGCGCACACACCGGGCGGGCGCACGGACTGTGAGCAGATGAACAGGTGAAATACATCCCTGCCAAGATTTACATCCCCAAGATGAAGGAATGAAATCGCTTTAACAGCTCACATTTGGGGCTGTTTGGATGTGAGAGGGAGAGTTTGGTGCCTTCAACCTCCTCATGATTGAGAAAGGACGGGATGTATTTTTCGGCACAAATAACGACAAAATAAGAGTGGACTATAATCGATGATTGTCCGGGAGTGGGGATGCAATTCTGGGTAAGGATTCAGTTTGAGGCACAACAAAGATGCGCGCCAAGTTAAACATAAAACGTTATGTTGGGTACACGAAATCGACCTCGGAGTGAATAAAATAAATGCCGAGTTTTCNCCCCCCCGTCAATAATCCAATCTGATCATGATGCCCGCCCATCATCATCAAATGCCTTGCCAATTAATTTGCTCTGCCGCCAGGACTGGATAGATAGATAGATATGTAGTTCACTACTGTACCATCATAGTAGTGACTAAATTACTATACCTGGATTACCATCGCTACAACTGTACAATAATACTATGATAGCATTATGGAAAACTTTCACATTACTATTTAATACCATATTCAACATAGTTATTATGTATACAAATGAAAAGGAGTACAGTAAAAGCTTTAAATGGAGATATAATTAATGGAACAGCACTAAGTGGCTATCTGCTGAACTATCTCAAAGCTGCAATTTTGACTAGCAGCTGACTGAGCTCAAACATAAGCAGTTGAAGAGGAAAAGCACCAAAAGAATTACATATTTCCACAAAAAAATAATCCCTTCCTTTGTTCACTTCCTTATGTGTCAGGCTCATGTCTTATCAATCAACACTAGAGTGAAATTCACAATGGAAAGGTTTATTTCGAGGCTAATGCATTTGGATTCTAGTATGTGTAGATATTTTAGTCACTGTGAATAACAGGAATAATTTGTCCTAATCCCAATTTAATGTGTTATAAATTGTATTATAAAACAACTTAATCCATCTATGAAAATTATGATGCACATACCAGAAATGTCCAGCATCCTAAGGCCATAAGCATGTTGCTGATGGAGTCAAACCTCCTTTAGGACTTTCAGGCATCACATCCACAGGGTGACAGAGGGTTTGTCTTTGTAGAAGTGACAGGGACATACGCCATTGTTTGGCAAACATAGGACCATATTAACTTTGATATTCAACCTTGCCTTGTTAAAGAGCATTATCTTTCTTACAGAAAAAAAAATAACGTTAAAATCATGAACAGTTCTTCTTGTGCAGCCTTGTTTAATGATGTTAGCATGAAAAATCAAACATGAAAACAAAATTTTATTTGCTGAAACTGCTTTCTAGCCACTGATTAATTTATGCACTCACGTTTACACAAACAACTCCAGGACAGTATACGCTATTCCAGCTAGCAATTAGTTAGCTTGTGGCTAACACTAGCTTGTAGCTGTTTTAAGGTAATTTTTTTTAAACGAGTTTTATATATACTATTAACAAGTTCATATTTTTGAGTATCTATAATGATGATAATTTATAGTCCCCTTACCTTGGTCAGCACGTCGTTTCAGCAGACGCAAAACCACACTGAAGAAACTTCTTCTGTGTTACTTAATTTGCGTCCAGCCGACCTTTGAATGGATTGGTTAGCAGAGCAGCAGCGACCAATCAGAATTAGAGCATCGGTAGTTCCTGTCCAATTGGGATCGTTGTAAGGCGGGATGTTTTTCCTGTAGATTTATTGGTTATGGCCACCTTATGCACAGGGATTTGATTAATAAGAATAATTTCTGGAGGGTACAGAGACATTTTAAACCGTTTTCATACATAATGGCATTTGATGCATCAATTAGTACTGCTTTATAGTATTCCTTTTTCTGTTCGTTTTATAGTTTAATGCACCATGATCACAGTATTATGATCACAGTAATTTTTTTTTTTTTTTTTTNGGGGGGGAATTTACTGCTTAGCCAGTTTTTCTGTCCCTCAATAGAAATGCCTTTCACATTTCAACCAGAACCAAAAGCATTTTGTTTGAAAGAGTGCCACCTACAAAATCTTAAACTCCATCAAAAATTTGCTGGACCCACTATTTTATTGACCAGTGATGTCTGGAAAATTAAAAGCAGAAACACTGCAGCAATGAGTGTTTATTACAAAAAATATTACCAGAAGAATAAAGCAAATGCATAATTGTGAGGAACATTAAACTATCCAGCACATTAATTTGCTTTTTATTTAAAGTTCACAGAGGGGCTGGGACCTATCACAGCAGCCATGATATGAAAGGCAGGACATTATAGGCAAATAAAATTTATGGTACAAATAAACCAGCTAGATAGAATTATGGAAGCAAACCTACACAAATATAAAATCATGCAACTCTGTGTATCACAGCTTACTGTATTTGCCGTGACAAAGAGTTCAGAGTTATAATAGTTTAAAACCCCTCAAACCCTACAAACATACCAATATGTAATGGTGATGATAAGGTATGATTTGTAAGAGATGCAAAGAGGCAAATCCTAATCACATTTGCTATCATGGCAATAAAAACAGACTTCTTGGTTAACTTTCCACAAGAAATCTGAATAGATTTGGATGTGTGTGATCTGCAACTAAAAGGACCACAGTGCAGTTGGCAGGTCAGACCCTGCCCCCTTTTCCCCTCCCCACTTTTCCATGTGATTATTATTATTGCAATTTGCAATAGACATACTCATATTTTTAACACTGTACATAAAGCTTTTGCATTCATGAACTCACTTTGCTTTTCAGAGTCCTTCTGTACTGTTTAAGTAGTGTTGGAAAACATATGGCCAATAAACCTGCTCTTATCTGAATATCTTGCATGCTTTAGTGCTCTGAAAGTAAAACATTTCAGCTACATAAAAACAACTGACATCTAGTGTGAATGTTTATGTGTGTGTGTGTGTGTGTGTGTGCCCCAGCACTAATTCACACAATACATTGAAACAGGACTGAAAGGACTGTAGGTGAAAATGTAGTTAGGATGAGTGCAGACCCCTGGAACCCATCAAGACCCCAACTCTGCTCCTTCCCTCCCCTTTCCCTGGCCCCTTCTCTCTCTGGAAGGCCTGAACAAAGAGGGGACCCAAACAATGGATCACTCTGAGAGCTGAATGGCTTTGTGGGTCAAGCACTAACTCCCCCTCCCTCTTTGACAGAAACACAACCCACACTTGTTCTGCTGAAGAGAGGCTGACCCTCTCGGCAAAGAAATAATGAATGCTGCCTGGGCATTAAACTGATAAAACTACGGGGACTGGAATCAGTTTGGCAGACAAATCATCTCTAATGGCGTGAGGCTGGAGCCTGTCTTCTGGTCTGTCTCTCCCCTCTTCATTACAAGTCTACTGTACACTGTCCAGGCATCCACACAACCATATAAGCTGCTCAGCCGAGTTCATAGCGCAGGACATGACCTTAAAGAGCATCTGTCTGGTCTTTCTCCAGGAATTAAGCATTGCTGATTTATATATTTATTTAATTTTCATTTACTTTCAAGGTTGCAAGAAATTGCAGCGTGTTTCAAACAAAGAGGCCATCGTATGCAGTCAAATGAAAATGTGTTGGGGAGTTATTTGTTAGGCAAATTGATCAACTGCCACAGGAGCTTCTGTACATAAATAAAACTCCACCTATGACATCAGGGACCAATCCAAAGATTTGCATGTTTCATAATCAAATAGGGTTAAAAGTGTGTTTGCAAATAATTTCCATCATTTATTCTACTCCTTCCTGGAGTCCTATAGTCAAATTCAGGTAGTGCCTGCAAATCACATAATAAAAACTTCATCAAACTGTCTGGTACTATGAGGTTAAGGAATTATTATCATTTTGTGAATTATTTGAAAATGCAATTAGACTCAGGTCTGTTCATAGTCAGCATAAGGAAAGATAAGATAAAATTTAATTATCCCTATGGGGACATTGGGTAGAGTACATAATTTATTGATACTCCCCCCCCCATCTTCCTCCCCTTCAACTCTGCTCCTCCTCCTCAGACAACCATAGTTGTACTCTTTGCGAAATGCAGTTTTGTGAATCAGGTATATTCAGCATCTTTATGATTTCCTGTTAGCTTTGTATATGGCGTCTCTGAGAGGCTGTGACAGTTGTATGTGGCTCATAAGGTGGTTTTACAGCTCACAGTCTGCATTGGCAGCTGAGATCTAGAGGCATGCAAGCTGTTCAGTCTTTCACTTTGGCTCACGGCTCCTCCCCCAGGTCAGCAGCCATATATTAGATCAAGCCAGGCCTCACAGGGTCGAGGAACTGGTGCCAATCACACCACAATACAGTGTATAACAGGGGTGGGTGGAAACTAAGCCTCGGTGAAGCAATGGCAAACGTACTCTCTCCCTTTATTCTGCCTATGTTTGGTTACATCATCTACTTTATGTTATTTTTATGTGTGATTCTTATTAATGACAAAGCAGCATTTAATTGTAAGTTTTTCTGATCCTCAAATTATTTTTCCAGATTGTCGATATAATACTGTTCAAATACTACTGTCTTATTTTAGTTATTTTAAAGGGTACCACTTTAGAAAGAATACTTTATAAAGGGCGTATAAGTTGCTACTAATGGCTTTATTTATGATTTATATGTACTCAGTTGATTCTTATCTTATAAATAATAATAGGCCATTAATAAGAATAACTTTTGGGTTGCCAAGTTGTCCTTTGGCCGTGTTTATATTGCTCCTAAATCGTTAATTAATTCATCAGGAAGACCCTTGAGTGAAGAGTCTGTCCACTTCCTTCTGGAAAAAGGCTGCAGAATATCCAGACCAAAATCCAGTTATTAAAAACTTTGTCATTTACACTTCTAACTTGATGGTTAATATAAAGTGAGGAGGATATGCACCTGCTACTAGTTTTCACAACCTGCAAATCCAAAACTTGTTTTTATTAATGAATTATTACTGATCTAACAATTAATAAATTATTTATTAACCATTAATAAAGCCAAGAGTTACAATTTATAATTTATAAAGTATGCCTTAATAGATAGTGATACCCTTTAAACTATAGATCCATGATTAAAATGAATTTAAAAAACAAAAAACAAAAACATAATTCCCAAAATTTATTTTTGGTTGGGGAACCATCTTTGTTAACATGTGACTGTGGGCTCAACAAAGCAGAGTATGAGGAAATGTCCCTGCAATACCATCAGGTAGCATACAGGCAGAGCAGTATGAGTGTGTATGTACACATGGAGCTCCATATACTGTGAGGAAACTCCATGGCTCATTTGTCTCTGCTGCTGCTGCGCCCTGAGAATTGACTGTGTAAAGAATCATCCTCAGCTTGAATCTATTATCACCTGATCCTCTACTGTTTCAAGTCTGCCAGAGCCGCAGATTGAATGCTTCACATTTAACCCTTTCCCTATCGCTCTTCTGGATGGCGTCCCATTTTCCTGACTATTACGAAGAGTAAGAGTTTTCCGTAGCCCTCTCCAATGAGTAATTTTTGGTGTCGAACTTGTCTCTAACCTTTTCCTACTCCCTTTGTTTGGCTTTTGTTTGGCAACAGCTGTTATCATGGATTTCTTTTTTTTTCTCTTTTTTTTTTTTTTTTTTTTTTTTTTTTTGGTCAGCTGTGATTGCTCTGGGCAAAACAGGAGCAGATGGTGTTTTGCTATGCATGAATGGAGCGTTAGAGGAGTTGGACTGAATAGGCCAAGTTTTGAATGGTGTCTACACAGCACCTGCCTCTTGTAGCAGCAGGGACATCCTAGTGGCATGATCTGTCTTGGCTTCGCTGCCATCGTGAGAGATGAAAGAAAGAAACAGAGGGGGAACCTTGTTGGGTACCGTCCATATTTATTGATTTTCCTGCAAGTCGTGGCATAATGTGGTGTACAGTCAGTTTGAGTTAATTGGATGTGACACAGCATGTACATGCAATCTATCACTCTAGTCTCCTGGTTCACTTTATCAGTTTTGTTGCCATAGGAACATGTTGGCTGTGTAATAGCTTATATTAACAGGCTAAGTAAGTTGCAATAAAAGGCAATTTCAGACTTGGGAACCACTGCTGAACACAATGCCTATAAAATACTGATGAAATAAATTGGAAAGTGACAGTGGGAGAGAGCGTTCTTAAACCAAACGAGTCCAAATAAATAGAAACTGCTATCATTTCTTTGTGACGTTGTGACATCTGTCAACCTCTGGGGCATGATGATCTGTCACAATAAAGAAAGCTTTCTCAAATCACTGACAGCTTGTCCTGCACTTTTTTTTTTCAGAGTAACTATATAACTCAACAGAAAATAAATGCTCCAGATGCATTTGTTCTTTTAAGTACTGACAATGGATAATAACATACTGTGTAAACCATAATAATCTGAAACAAGCCAGCTCCCCATATGCGCACTGATGTTATTGTTACATGGTGACAGCTGCTTTTGGCTTTTCCATGACCTTTATGAAGTTGAAATAGTATTTGCTTATCCATATTCTGATCATGTATGCGTGTTTGGTTGAGTTGAGCTCAGCTAAGGCTCATTTTAACTTCTGGTTGTAAAGATATAACAACTTATGGCAGCTTTTGCAAACATTCTGCTACATGCACTGTATTTTACATGTAAGCATTACTCCATTACTACTCTGAGGATTCATAAATGTGTTAACTGCAAAAACACTTTCTCTGGCAACATCACAAATAAAACAGGGTTACTGATCTTTGGTAATACAATGTTTGGCCACAGATGTCTGATAAGCTGATTAGTAGTATTATTCATCCAGTGCATGTATGTATGCATATGTGAGTTTTCATGTTTTTAATATATGCATGTATGTACGTGTGTGTGTGGGAAGGGAGAAGGAAAGAGGCAACAACAGAGTACATGTGATTATGTGTGCTTCTGCTTATTTTCTGGACCAGCAAATTTTATTTCAATTGTAGGTCATTAAGCAATGGTATTTTCCTTATAATTAACATAAACTGAGATGTGTTTCTATTTTTGGTGAGCTTAAACTAAATGCACTTTAACAACTGATCAAATCAATAGTGAAAAAGTTAGCACTGCTATTTAAAGATTTAGATAGGGTTATCGCAAGGGTTGAACAAGCTTATGATAATATTTGTATTAGCGCCACTGAATTTACTTCTCTGAGACACCCTGTATGGCACTCCTTTAGTCTGACAGGTCAAAAGTTCTCTAAACAAATGTTACCATTGGTCAAGGACATCAACAGTCCAGCCAGCCAACAGAGTCGCCAAGAGCTCCAAACAAAATTCACTATTCATCTCAGAGGTCAATAGTTCTCTCCACAAAGCTCATCACTGTGGTCAAGAATTCCTTAAACATAATCAGACATTTGACTGGAGGCTTAATCGTTCCCCATAAACAAAGCTTGCCATTGGACTTATGGGGGTCAACTGTCTCTGCTCTTCCTTAGACCAGGTCTTATCAGCAAAAGGAGTGAGGTGTTTTGTTACTTATAAGGAGACAGATTTTTGGGTGTCAGAGTGGCAGCTCCTGCATCTATGCCTTAAGACGGTGGGATTGGCTGCAGTGTGGGTCTGATGGTCAGATGGTCAGTGTCAGCAGGGCTTTTGTTATGGCTGCATTGTATCTGTGCATTGAATGGGAAAACAACAAAAGGATCAAATTAATCATTTAAATACAGAATCCCTTAGCTTCCACATCTGACTCCATAGTCATCCTTGGCATACTGCCGAGCTACTGACCTCAGTGGGGAAGAGGAAGACAATTAGGTCACCTCATGATTGCATTACTCAAATGACATATTACTGTCAAAATGGCCTTTATGCACTTCATCAGCAGTACTTAATGAGGACAAGCATTGATAATATCGTAGCACATATTCAGAAAAAATCATTTGTCAAGCAGAGAAAAGCCCATTGCATATAGCATGGGAAATTTATTTATTCAACTATTCAAATGAATCCACTCCTTCTTATAGGAGACGCAATATATTATCCTTGGAAATTATATGTGTATGTGTACGGCAGTGTTTTGAAAATATCTGTAACCTTTTTATTGCAGAGTCCCATAACTCCAACCCTGGCTGTGAGATATTTGTACACACAGTGACCGCAGTAGTGAGGGGTTATGGAATAACAAGGAGCTCCATGCATTATTAATGCGCTCTGCTGTGAATCTGTTCAGAATAATAACAGCGATTTCCCAGAGCCTCATTACTGTGTGTTTTTAAAGCATGTGTTTGGTATCCATGGACACCCGCTCTTACATTCTCTTCTCCTCCATCTATTGAGATTCAGGTCATGCACGGCACTTTCTGTTTTTAATTTTCATTTCATCATAAGCACTTTAAGACTGTTGCCAGTGCTTATTTGCAGTTTTCCTGCAGACCTCTTCACTCGGGCCTCTGACAGGACAGATGCTGCAATTAATCACGGCAGAGAAATGGGCATCGTTTCCATACTGAGCTCAAGAGCCAATCACAGCAGCAGCAGGCCTCAGCACAAATTACAAATACTTTCCTTAAACTGACTAATTGAAAGCAAACCACAATTTGAAAATTCTATCAAGCTGCTATCACATATGCACAGGAGCAGATTCTCTTTCCTAATTTGTACCAAACATTAACCCGTGTTAAAATGCCTCAGCTGCCTTCAAAAAAAAAGCAGCCTTCTCTGGGCCAGTGGATTCACAGCCTATTGTGGAGATATGATAATTATTGTTTGCCTGCCTTCCCTCCCCCACTCACCATATTATTCAAGGGAGCTCAGAAAACCGCTGGGGACATCTTGGAAATGAAGCGATTTTGAAGGGAGTAAGAAAGAGGCAGAATCCAAAGCACTGGTGTGTGAGAAAGGGACTGTTATTGAGACAAGTACCAGTTACATGCTGACCTTGTCTGGTATCAACACTGTTTTTACACACAGTTACAATGGACTTCCATTCAACTCACTGAGAAACAGCACAGACTATAATTATGCCAACATATGGTGATGTATCCCTGCAAAGATTTTCTTTTATAGAATTACTTCATAGAAAACATACAAATTTATTCTTTTATATCTTGTAAAGAACTGAGTGCTGTTAATATTTATCAGTGTTTTCAATATCTAACAAGGACACATGAAGATATACTTAATAGAAATCTTTGAAATGAACCAATTCCTTCAAATAAATATTTCCGATTGTTATTTTAATTGTGAAGAGACACAAAGAAATATATAATAATCCATACAAAATTATGGCTAATATCATATTAGTGATGGAATGCCTCTGGAGTCGTCTTCATGGCCAAAGAAAAGTCAAACATTAAATTACTGTTCCTGTAAGAGTTTTTATACTGATATGCATTTATTCTATGGAGAGTTTTCCAAAGCAGTTGATTTGTAAGCAAAATACAAAGAAAATTAATTGCTGCTATTGTAACTCATAAAAAAGTATAAAAGAGCAGAAATGCACTATGTGATATAGCAATCCACAGGTCGTTTAACAATGTTTTAATTAAAGCCTCACATATTAAAACTTTACAACAGGTGATATGAAAAATGTACAACATTTTCTTTTTTTTCCAGGGACTTCTGTACAGCTGGCAAAAATACCTCCAATGCCTTTTCAGTTGGCTTTGGCAGTGCAACAAACTGGCTCTGCTAGTTCTCTCTCTCTCTTTTTTTTTTTTTTTTTNTTTTTTTTTTTTTTTTAAAACAATTACGGTATCAAGAAGCAGAGTAAAAATACATCAATCCGGAAACCATCTGCCTTGATCCTGAAATTTGTATTTACCATAAAATATCCCCTTTCTTACACAAAATAAAAACATAATTTAATTGTTAAACATCTGAAGTAAAAAGAAATAGCTTAAAGAAGGATTTTGGGGGTTGCCAGTTACACACTTTTGAGCAAGTCATTTTGAGGGTATATTACTAGAAGGAGGTCTGATCTCTTCCCACTCTACAAAACATGTACAGCAGATTACAGCTACAGTTTGATGACATGATGACATAAATGATTTATGGTAGTTTCTAAGTCTGTTCAGTCCTTCATCCAGAGACCTTTCATTTCCAGTTCCCTTTATTCCTCAAGACATTTTCTGCCTGTATGACATGGTTTAAATATGTTCAAATATCAATGGGTTTTGCGTGATGAAGACCGAATGGTCTCCACGACATTGTTGTACAGTCACATCATCAGCAAGAATGATGTATGAAAGAGACAGATTGGAATGAAGAAAGTCCCACTAAAGACTGGCCAGTGAGGGAACAAAGACTGATGTGTGGATTCCAGCATGGATCCTGTAAGTCATTCAGTTCAGGTGCTCTCTGTAAGACGCCAGAGCTGATAAAACTCCTTTTGAATGCATTCAAAGTCTCCATTCGCTGGGATGAACTGACAACTCTGATCTCATAAATAAAGCTTTTATTGTTAAATAAAATGGTGAAAGATACATCTTTCAACATATTGTGTGTCCAGAGTCAGTTTTTAAATTGACAATTGAAAGACCCAACAAACAAACAATCACCGAGCACTCATCCTAACGGGCGTCTCTCATTGCTCAGCCTATTTCATAGCCAAAATCCCAGCTAACATGTTTGCCCCCTGCAACTCATGAGTGCATTTGCATCTATAACAGTGGACAAGTTCTTTGTATAACATTCTAAATCTCACACACTTCTTAAGTGCAACTTTGAAAAGCAACATGGAATGATGCTTTTATTCTATTCCTGTTCTTTAAGATAGGACTTTCATTTGGCTCAGTAAATGCTGACCTGGGACATTACCTGGGCCTGGATTTGGGAGGGGTGGGGTTGCTGCTGTGGAGCAGGCTGAGGGCTGCCAAGTGACGCAGAGCCTCCCACTGAATGGGGTGTACCAGGGGAGTGCTGGGGTGGGGAACACTGGGACTGGTGCTGCTGCTGCTGCTGCTGTTGTTGGAGATGCTGAATTTGCTGCTGATGCAACTGATGCATCTGCATGTGCTGGAGCTGCATTTGTTGTTGTTGTTGCTGCTGCTGCTGCTGCTGCTGCTGTTGTTGCTGCTGTTGTTGCATGTGGTGTTGCTGCAGCTGTTGCTGGAGGTGGTGTTGGAAATGCTGATGCTGCATCTGCTGCTGGATCTGCTGGTGATGCATCTGCTGCTGCTGCATCTGGTGGTGTTGAAGATGTTGCTGCATCTGCTGCTGTTGCTGCTGGAGCTGTTGAATCGCATGCTGCTGCACCGGTTGCATGGGTGGGCTCATCTGAGACACTGCAGTGGACTGGGCACCTGCCACCATGGCCCCTCCGGCACCCATCTGGCCAAGCATCTGTGGCGGTATCCCAGATGGCATGTTCTGATGGGAAACTGTAACTGAGGTCACGATCTGACTGCCCCCAAGTCTCATCTGCAGTGGTTTTGGGGCAATGGCCCGTGGCATGTTGGCTTGTTGGAGAGCCTGGGAAGCTGATGGCATGGAGGTGTTGAGATGCTGGTTGAGGGGTGATGGCAGCACCAGGCCTGGGGACAGACTGGTGGAAGCCAGGGTCTGCTGCACCGAGCGGATGGTCTGGGCTTCAGCGGACTCGGCTGCAGCCTAGGTGAACAAAAAAAAAGCAACAAGGTTTCTGTAAAGCCTTTTGGAAGAATGCCACTTCCTGTATACGTTCTAGAGTTCAAATTGGTTCAGTTGTTTCATTACAATAGGGCCTTATAAAATTTCAAGGTGGGTAATATCATACAGCACGTTCTCAACAGTTTGATTCATTCTCTGTCAAATCCACACATTTTTCTCGTGAAAAGAAGAAGCAAGTTCTCACCTTGGACACCAGGCTGGCACGGTATGCAGCAAGAGCTTTTAAATATTCTTTCTTTGCAGCCTCTGTTTTGCTTTTGTAAACCTGTGATAATAAAACATATGTACAAATGGACAAATTTAGGTTGTTTCTGAACACACATATTTCCTTTTAGCTAAGATAATATACTAAAAACACATTACATATACAGTACAGCACAGACAGGGTATATACTCTGTCCGTGTATATACCCCACAACTGAACTGTCAGTATTCCTGAAAAACATCTCAGAATATTGCAGTACCTGTTTCTGCTCTTCTCCCAGACCATCCCACATGGAGGCAACAATCTTGGACACCTCTCCAAAGGTAGCATTGGGATTCTGACCCTTTATAGCAGCTTGGGTGTCTCTGAAGAACAGAGCGTAAGCCGAGACTGGCTTCTGAGGCTCATTAGGATCCTTCTTCTTCTTCTTCTTTGGGGTTTTAGGCTTCTTGGTGGGATCTATAGGAGCTGGTCGCTTTTCTCCAATGACCTGTAACAATATCAGTGATCTCATTGAGACAAAATTACACAAATCCTACACATCAGCAAGTTAATTCCAAACAATCACCATACAGCTGATCAGCATATAACATTTATAATTAATGTAGGCATTCACCACCTAGTAGAGTATATACTGGTATGTGCTTATGGACATAAGATGCTTGCAACTGCATCGTCCATCATGTAGCATGTATTGCATGTAAATTGTTTCTCTTGTCTCACCCTGTTGCCATCATCTTGGTCATCTTCGTTGATGGAGCTGGAGGGAGACGGCGTGGCAGACTTGCTGGCCGGTGGTGACGGGGAAGTATGGCTGATGTTGGGTCCTGCCATGTTGAGGCTCAACTGAGCATTGAGTTGGGATTGGTTGATGGTGGTCAACTGATTCCGTGATATCATCCCATTGGGGCTGTTCATGCTGATCAGAGACTTCATCATCATTGCTGGGTTGGGTGGGTACTGGCGAAGATGGCCTGGTCCAATATTCTGTATAAAAATTGGTACAAAAGCATGAGGAAGGGTTTGATAAGCAAAAACAACTTTATGTAATACTTTATTGATCCCTGTTTACTTTGAGTCAGTATGTTTACACGCACACTATAATCAGGTTTTGTCTGTACTGAAAGCATAAAATGCAGAGTATGTACAGTATACTGTACATGGATGGAATTTATAGGATTCTATTGTTAAGAATGTTTAAACTGACTGTAAGCCAATGGAGCATTTGCATGCTTGAATAAACTGACTTACAATTATATAATTTACAGTGGCACTTCATCTTGCTCAAGAAGACATGGACTTGCACCTGGATACTTTGGTTGAAAGATGGTCTCTCTACTCACTATGTCACCCTGCTGTCTAGCATATGAAGCTTATGAAGCCATTTCCTTTTGTCAGTGAGGAAATCGGGTCATAGGATTCTGTGGATTGTTATATGGCAGATCACATGTCACAATGTCCTGGGTCTTAAATGTCTCCATTAGCAGACCATGATAAATTACCTTGACACATGAGGAGCCAACTTCATAAGCCAGTAATAGATGGCTACACAGCTCAGTTGATTCATCCCAAAACTCTATTGTATGGAAATCTTTGACAGAGCGTTGGACTGCCCAGTCCCTGGAGGGAAACCACAGGCTCTATTCCCTGTACTTTGCTACATAACTCCAAATGCCACAACAAAGATAATTCCTGTCACATTTTGGATGCATGAACAAATAGCCACATGCCAGTTTAGACTGAGAGGCCTAGCAGAATAAGAACCCAGAAATATCAGTGTAATGTTACTTGTTAAGGGTATTATATTTTCCTTCTTTCTGTGAAAGAAGGAAAATATAATTCTAGTGAAGTTTGAAATGAGATAAGGTCTATCTGCTGGCAGCTTTCATAGATCATGCCAAAAACTATATAATCAACTCCATAAATCAACTGGCTGAGTGCATAAAACCTAAGTATCTTTGTCATGTTCCCTTCCTTCTACCAATAGGAGTTTAATGTAATGACATTCTCAAAATGTCTCATAAAATTTTCTCAGTAAAACATTTGGTTCTTGAACAAATCTTAAAGAATTTGCAGGTATGTTTACATTGATTGTGGTGAAGATGAAATTACAAGGACTGCCAGCTCCCAGAGGGAAGACTGATCAGAGAGCCAGCAGAGCTGACATGGAACTGAGAGGAGGAAGTGAACACAACAGAAAAGGTGATTTGTTCTCCCTTGGTACATCCATCTGGTATTCAGCAGCACAAACTCAATCTGTTCCAACATCAACACATCATAAACCCACGCACCTGCTTATATTGAAAGAACCTTATGAATGCCCATCTTCAAAAACAATATTGTAACACCATTTCAGACAAACATATTGGATCTACAATCCATTTCTTTCTCATAAGCCATGTCTACTGCTTATCATAAATACAATCTATGAAGTGAGAATGGATTTATGTATTTACATGTGCGGAGGAGATTCTGCAGAGGTGAGGGCAAAGGTGAAGGAGAATTTGAAGCTGCATTGTTATGATTTTCCAACTATGGATCCTTTCAGTTTTCTCTCAAATAAAAGCTGCAATAAACAAGCCTGCGACCAAACGACTGTCATTTACATATCTGCAACCCGCAATGTTCCGAGTGCTATTGTGATCATCATTACTGAGAACACGATGGCTCGCAGTTTGCTCTCTGCTCGCGGAGAACATCAAAGACACACACACTGAGCTCATTAGTCGTGGCCATCTGTATAATAACACTTCTGCCTGATCCCAATGATGTAGTTTTGACTTAGAGCAATGGCCCATTCTGCCATTCATCAGAAATATGGTGATTTCTTCAAAACTTAATTTGATATTGTGCATTTTAAAGACATACACTGATGACCACAGTTAAATATACAACACTTAATCATATCACTCACAGCTTGCTTAATGTCTTGTTCTGCCATATATTATAGCAATAACTAGAAAAGCAGCAATTTTCCTTTGCATTTTGTCTTACAAAAGAATGATGCCAGTTACGTCAGTAAAATAGCATTATATATCTGATTTGAATGAATGTGATCCTACATAAAAAGATAACAGCTAATAACACACTATTGAAAAAAATAATCTTAACAGTTGCCTTGATTGTGAATATGAATACAGAAGAACAAGGATGTTTATTTATGTCCCTCTGCCATCTCATTTGCATTTTGATTGCAGTATTGTCGACAGCCACAGCAGACATCTAACTCGATATTTTGATAGTCATTGTAAATCTGCAAATAAGTCCTTATCTTGAGTGCACAGTGGCCAGATGTGCCCTCCTTAGTCAGGTTTGTGTCTCTTTGTGTGTGTGTGTGTGTGTGTGTGTGTGCATGTGTCAAACACCAGTAAGCTGATATCTACTCCTTAATCAATAAAGTTTTTTTTGTTTTTTTTTTTTTACATGCAAATTCAGCTTGTAATATTCCCTCATTGTCTGCCTTTTAATGCAAAAGCTGAAACAGCTGGCAGCAATACAATGCTGCAAACAATATACTGGTAAATAGGAAAATGGCTTGATTGGTAGATTATGCTTATTCTTGGACTTATCCATGCTAAACACAGCAAACACTCTGCAGTTTAAATATATATGTATGTGAATCCCTTTCCATAACACACAGGACAGTAAACACAGCTGCTGAACTCGAAATGCAGTATTACTCATTCAGCAAGTGCAGGGATAAAAATCTCAACAGTGATGTCAATGAAAGCAGGCTTGAGTCTGTTCTTAAAGATACTGGAAATCAGAATTTGGGGAGAATTTATTAACAGTTGCACCATGTAAGTTGTAACGCACTGAAAAGAATGTTAACAAGTTCAATTTCCATTCAATCAACGCCAGAGCTCTTGGAAATGTTCCATGGCAGGAGAGGGGTAAAATCATCTATATGGTAATTATAAGGATGAATCCCCCAGTAACTTTCGCCAGCATGAAAGGTCAGTCCTATTAAAGATAGTTTATCAGTGCTCTGCACATATTCCTTTACTCCGCTTCTAAACGGGTACATCATTTTATTTTTTCCTTCCATTTTCAGTAACCTGCTGAAGTCTGTGCTTAAGCCAAATGAGAAAAATGGAATTCTGAATGCTAGTAAAGGCTATAATAGCATGAAGATAAATTGTTTTTCTTTCCTCTGCCCTGTCTCAGTCAAACACACCTCTCTCTCTCTTTCTCTCTGTGGCGTGCAAACTCAGTCTATCTATCTTCCCGACTTCTAACCCCCACTTAAAAACAAATCTCTCTTACACACCCCTCGCTCAGACTGAGGCCAGTAGGCTCTCTCCCCTCAGTCCAGTACAGCCACTGTACTCCTTCCACCATTTCTTGTGATGCATTATGGGTATTTAAAACTTGTTCAACATGACATCATTTCATTTTGAGAGCTGCCTGAGAAAAGCAAATTACAGAATCAATCATGCAGAAGGTCAAACTGAGACTTCATTACAAGTATTGCATGCCTGCATGAATATCTTTCATTTCTGACTGACCCAGTATGTCACAATAGCTGTCTGTCGAGAGAGAAAAGAAAAAAGAAACGGAGCAAAAAATAAAATCCACTCTCTTAAATTGATGTACAACTCATGTCAGTGCTACTTGGCTTGGAAGGGAGATAAGAGGAAAGTGTAAAAAACATGCTTTCTGCAACAGTGGTCACATTTTCCATTTGATTCAGGATATAGTGGGTTTTTTTGTTTGGTTTTTTTTTTGACCAGTCAAAACCTGGGATATTATATTCACTGGAAATCTACACAATATTAAGGCATATCAAATCATGTCAACAACAACCTACAAATAGCTTTTTCAGCATCAGTTTCCATCTTAAATAGATACTGAATTATGCTTGTGTTTCATGTATAAAGTTTTCTATTAGTTATTAATTTGTCATTGCTCTTGTATAGCTAATTGCTTTGAAACAACTTGTTGGTAATTAAAAATATTTAATGAATCATGGCAAATGAAATCTCCATCTCACTAGTTCTCATCATGTGCTGTAGATTTCAAATCCAATCATGGCAGACATAGAGCCTATTTCAGCACATGCTTACACGTGTCAAGAAAAACCTAAAATGTGGTGAAGGCACCAGGTGTTTTTTGAAATAGAACCCAAAGGCTCTTGCTGTGCAGCAGGGAGAAAATCGAGAAGAAATTGTGAATAAAGCAATACTGGCAGCTCTAACTCCAGTACTATTTGGCACCATTGAGACTCAATCACAAATCAGGAGGACACATACTGGGAGACAAAAATGAGAGTCAGAAGCTTGTTAGGAGAGCAGATTAAATAAATAATGACTTCAGATTCAGGGCTTGCCAGACATATTGCAGCTGAGAAAAATGTATTTCTCTTTGTAGAACTGCAGCATCTGTTGCCAATTTGCAAAGACATACGCTGAATGTTACGGGAGAAGAATTAGCAGAACACTTGGCAATGCATAGACATGGAAGAAGCTTTTGAAATTGCTAAGGTATACTCACTGGTTGGGTTTCTCATTAAGTTCTGATGAGACAGGCTTTCACAGACATTGAATATTCACCATTAGTAAGCTACTGTATGAGAAGAAAACCAAGACAAGTGCTTGGGAAATATGAGCATGGCGGTTTGATGAAAAATATAATTGCAACAGTGCACGGTTTATTTGTTTGCCCCTGCAGCCATAACAAATAACAGCGAATGTAATCATGTATATAAGGTTGTCATTCCTTTATCAGTGTGCTGACAAAATGACAAAACACCCCTCTCAGGGCCTTCATAAATCACTGAATCTGTATATAGCTTGAATTGAGAGTGGCACTGTTATTTATCTCATTTAAAGGACGATAACAGTGATTTTGCATGTTTGAGCCCAATTAATATTATACATACACGTTACATTTCTGCCCACCATTTTCCAAAACATACTACTGGAGGCTACATTTTAGAATTATTTTTACCTTTCAGACAGCCAATAATTTCACTTATAAAAATCAACTTGTAGAGACTTGAAACATGCTTGAGATAGGTTAATTCATCACAGGGAATAAAACATCTGTTACATTTATTTATTTATTTTTTGTCAAAGTAATATAATTTTAGCATTTAAATGCAGAGTGATCTGATGGTGGAAACCTTCTCCACCAGAGAATATAGTCCCAGGAGAAGACAGCTTTTATCGAGAAATTAAAGCAACCATTCCTTCTACAACTGTGTGTGTTAGCAGACCAAACATTGAATTTTAAGGTGGGTGTATCACCTGAACAGTTGATTTTAATAGATGAGGGGATTTGACAAAAGAGCACGAAAAAATAATACACGATTTTATATTTTGGAAAATGGTTGGCAGTAATATAATGTGTATGCAGGTAGTATTTATTGAGCTCAAACATTCAAAACCACCTGTATGGTCCTTTAAAAGTTGTGTTCCCGTTTCAAAGCAAAGATTAAAAACAGATGAACAGAATTTCTATTTGCATTTTCTCTAGACTTTTGGGGATCAAGCCCATTAAGGAAAAGATGAAGGACCACCACAAGCCTTCCTGCGGTACAATGTGTAATGACTGATAACTAGAGAGTAGGGTGCCAACGACAATGCCACGAGGCAAGGAGCAGAAACCCACAATTCTCCCCTCCACTTTTAATAGAGTCTCCACACAATCAGAGACATGAGCCATGCAAATGGTGTTAAAGAGGAATAATGTTTGAGAATCAAATCTAATCCTCCAGCAAGTCGTGAGAACAGTCAGGAATGTAATTGTGTCAAGGTTCCGTTTCTTCCAGATGTAGAAAGCTTAACTGACCATGAAATGAAAATTCTTTAGGCAAAAGCCTTCTGGGGCTCACTTACTGTATGAGGCAGAGATATTTTAAAAGCTGCAATTACTTTACATGCCAGAAGCATGGAAGGAGGGAAAAGAGCTGTAAAATTTTATAGCCCCTTCCCATAAGGAAAGTAAATAAATATCTGTAATATCAGTGAGATTCAACAAATGTGTTGGAAAGGAAGCAGGGGGTCTAAAACATATTTCACTTTTTCACACAGTTAAAATGATCATAACACATTCTCTCAGTGTAATGTGTTTTGAGGCCCACAGAGCAAATTCGGCATCAATATCATCATCTCTCTGCTAATGCTTTTGTCCTTTCATTTCTCCTTTCCTAAATGAATCTTCCATTTTTGTAATAGGTCTGTAAGACAACTAGTCAGCCTGTGACATTTTCATTTTTCCTCCTCAATGCTTCCATGATTGTGGCATTTCAAAATGCCTTTCCACTCCCAGACAACAATCTTAAAATCTATAGCATATAACAGTATCAACATAAAGAGAGTGATTACTCCATCTACTGTTCCATGTTTGACCATCCACATCAGTGGAAAGGAGGATTAAGCTCAGAATCTCTTCATCAAGTTCTTACTAACAAAATCTTCCAGTGAGGTTAATTCTCTAGCACGGTGCTCTTCCATGCTGAACCTGAACTCCAAATAAAGAATTCTGGCTTTTTCAGGCTCTGAGCATCAGATGAAGGCTTGTGAAGACCTCACGTGACATTTGGACAGAAGCATGCATCAGCATTTATAGTAGAAAGGCTTCTGGAAGTGACATGAATTATATATGAGCCTGTGAAACGGTGGCACTTTTGGGTCCCATTTTCACTGTCCTTCTGGGGCTCAGCACACTTTGTACTCTAACACCTGTGATCTATTCACATCTGCTCACCTTACAGAGAGGATCATCCATGGTCTGTGTGCTTTTTCGAATCCTCACAGTAAGTAACATAATATCATGACATTTACTCAATATGATCATATACCTCCTGTGTTGTAAACAAGGCCAGATGCTGGGCCAGATGCACTGACAACAGGAGACACACAAAAGTGGGAAGGTAACACGTCGGTTCAGTAAAAGGGATCATTTAAGAACTGTATGCTTCTGGTATCGCCGGGAGTACACTTCCAAATTGCATCTCATACTGTGTGTGTGCACCATCAACAGCCACGACTCTGTGGCTGTTGATGATCCTCGTGGAGGATCTGAATGCATAAAAGCAACAATGGTGTTGCAGCTAAGAAGACATAAAGCAGTTGTATATATACACACACATTAAAAGTTTGATTCTACTTTGATTAAGGAAATAAATCAATTTTTTTATAATGTCACATAAACATAATCAGATCAAAATCAGCATAAATTGACATTGCAGCTGCAATTACTCAAACGTGCCAAACATCCAGTGGCTTGTAATGTGGCTAGACAATCTCTGCATGCATTTCCTACCCTCACACGCTTCCCCTCATAAATTGAAGGGAACAAGTCATGTATATTCAGCGAATCACAAAATCATATTCATCCATTGCTCCATTACACCTTACTCCATAGTTATGCCTTAAAGGAGTATACCAATAATGTTTAAGCGCAATAAATACTACCCATATACACATTACGTTACTGTCAACCATTTTCCAAAACATAAAACCGTATTTTAGTTTTCATGTTATTTTGCCAAATCCCCTCATCTTTAAAAAAAAAAAAAAAAAAAAAAAAAAAATCAGATGTTCAGGTTGTTTCTCTGCTAACACTTGTGCAATTGTAGAAGTCATGGTCGGTCGTTTTAATTTCTGGGTAAAAGTTGTCTTCTCCTGGGACTATATTCCCTGGTGGAGACATACATTTTCTTCTGTGTAGCTCCATGTTAGACTGGGCTGAATGAAGTTACTTTGACTGTGATGGATTACACATTTCAAGCATATTTCAAGTCCCTACAAGTTGACTTTTATAGCCTATTGGAATGAACTAAAGCCAATGGCAGTCTGGAAAGTGTGAAAATTTTTTTAAATTTACTGCTCCAGTACTACGTTTTGGAAAATGTTTGGATGTAACATGTATGTGGGTTGTATTTTTTGGGCTCAAACATGCAAAATCACTGGTATACTCCTTTAATTGCAGCACAGACAAAAATCTGAGTATAATGTGCATACAAGTGTTAGTGTGGGGTTTGTTGTGCTGTTAATAATCAGCACAACATGTCTGCGATCACAAAAAAATTAATGAAATGACTTTTATTGATTGGTTTCTTCATTTGTTCATGGTATAGAAGTATGGTAGTTCTCACCACATGCTGGCCATTGTTGCCGGGCATCCCATCCTGGTCCATCATGTTGCGTGAGATGGTGATGGAGGGCAGGTCCAGGCTCTGCGGGGGGAACTGAGGGATTAAATGACCCCTGTGCTGGGCTGGGGGCTCTGGCATAGCTGGGAAGGGTGTGTCCACTTCTGATAAACCCAGTCCAGACTCCGTCTCAGGTGGAGGTGTAATGGGTGGTATCTCAAACTCCTCATCTCCCAAACTGGGTGTATGAAAAGTCTGTAGAAAAAGAAAGGGAAAATCATGAAAACCAGTAAAAAAAAAAAAAAAAAAAAAAAAAAAAGATCTGCTAAAGAAAGGCCTTATCTTACATGCTGGAAAAAAAACCTTCAGGGATTAAATCAGACAACTTTGTTTAAGAGAGGAAGTGTTTTAGCAGAGTGGTAATACACTTGTCTGTAAGTGCACGAAGACGTAACATTTCCTAAATCTATTAAAGTCCACTTTGAGGAAAAGAAGGAAAAAGGCAAGTATAGAAAAAGATGTCAAAAGCAAAAATATCAAGCAGCAATCGTGGGAGAGAGAAGAATACATGATAAAAAGCCCTTAATCTTGGGGATGGAAGATGTTGGGTTGAAGTGCAGAGAAAATACACGTCACAGGGAGATGGCTTTAAAGAACATTTTCAAAGATTATTATGCTTGGCCAGAAGTGTTTTTTTGTTCCCCCTGCCTGCACCCTTAAATCTGCTCATCAAACAGCCTAATCCTTCTGCCGTTCGAATTAAAGCTTCTGGTCACACTTAATTTGCTTATTTGCCTACTTGGAGATGGGACTGTTCACCTACTTGGGGTCTTAAGGCACATTGCCTTAAGCTTCTCTCTAGAAAGCCAATATATTCATATTACCACAATGACCACACTGCAGGTCCACATAAAGACAGCTGAACTAGGAACCGAACAGTTGGACTTGGCTGTTCTTGTTAATGAAACATGTTCAATGCGTGGACCTCTTTAGCTAAGAGTGAAATTATTTAAATTCCCAGCACTTGGCATACTAAGTGCTAAGCCATGTTTAACTCCCAGCATTACTGGAAATGTTAACTAGCATGCCTTTTTGTGGAAATCAAAACAATAAAAAGCCAACTCTGTATAAGTGTTTTCAAACACTACTTTCTTAAGGCTGGTTTATGCTTAACGTGGATGCAAACGTGACAGTGGGGATGCAGGAAATGTGATGTAATTGCAGCTAAAACAGCCAGCTGTAGAGGCTGTTTTTGATGGTCAACAAAGTTGTCACACACATTTGATTTCTGAAATGACATGGGCAGTGTTTGAGTAATGTAAATGCATCTTCACTGATGATTGGCCGAGCAAAGAGGTGCAGCAGAAGAGGAAGTAGGTGTGGAGGAAAGGAGAGAGGGACAGAAAAACAAACGATGGCAAACAACTTTTTCATCTTGCAGCCAATGAAATTAACAGCAATTCCTCTTCTTTCTTAATCAACAACTCCTTTTTCACTGCCTCCGTGTTTTGTTGTGGGTGACTTAACTGAAAACTACTTCTATTTCCATTGGTTTCTTTTCGTGTTTGGGACGGTCAAGAGTGGTTTTGTCCAACAGCGCCACCAAAAGTCCCGGAGCTGAAGTGCGTGGTTGTCATGCACGGTCATCATGAAAGCGCAAGAACCATGAGTGTCATTTATGTCTTTGCAATCTCAATGTCATTATTGAGGGATAACGGCGCACACTTTCACTTTTCTTCTCAAAGGTATTGATGGAGTAGGGTTGTAAGCATGGACAGTGAAAGAAGTGGTTATGTGAAGAGCTTGACAGAGAAACTAAACCTCTACAGACTTTCACACCTCAACACATTATCATTTTCAGAAAATTACACATTTTGTTGGGCACAACGCCCCAAATTCTGCAGTCAAAAACGGGCATTCAGACACTATCAGATATTCTGACAGGCACTTCATTTGAAGCGCATTGATGCCTTTAAAAATTAACCTGGTAGTAAGAGCTGTAGGTACTAGCAGCAGAGCTAAGCAGACTTGTCTTGTCTGTCTTGCTCCATTCTGTCTTTGTGTCTCCAGCAGGGGATGGAATAACAGAAGGGAGACAACAGAGGGAATATGCCAACACAGCCCTTGATTAGGGAGTATTAATGTTCCCCTTGCTTGCTTTAGCACACCGACACTTGAAACTAATTCATTGTCTTCTCAGGGCAGCTGTCTTGACAAGCACTGATGAATTCCAGTAGCAGAGACAGCTAACAGAGTTTTCATTCCCCCTTTTCTTCCTCTCTTCCTGTTCTCTACCACTGTTTCGTTTCACAGTGAGAGAACCAGTTCTCCTTTCAGAAGGAGCTAAGGTCATATTCATCACAGTCCTGGCCTGTGGCTCACAGAGGGCAGAATAAATCACAAGGACCTTCAGTAGAAGCCATTTACTGCAAGTCCTTTGCTGTCATATTATGCTCCAGTCCATTCAAAACCTCTGGAATGTAGTTCACAGTAATACTTGTTCAGCAGCATATGAATTAAAACCCACTGTGGTGATGAAGTTAATAAAACAAAACTGTCTTGGATAAGAAGTTCCAGGAAAACCTGGAAAGGATCAGAGATTCTCTATCACCACAGTCTTCATTTCCAAACCTTCCACTGTATAACCAATGTATTAACCAATTTACAACTTTTATACATAAACCTTGAGCCCTTACTCTTCTTTCAGTTTAAAGGACCGTTCCGAGGATTTTGCATGTTTGGGTCCAATCTATACAACCCTGCATACATGTTACGTTACTGACAACTATTTCCCCCAAAACATAGTGAAGTGGTAAATATTAGAATTGTTTTTCCTGCCTTCCAAACTGGCATTGGTTTTGGTTCATTCTAGTAGACTTAAAAAAAAAAAAAAAAATAAAAATCATCATAAAAATCAACTGATAGAGACATAAAACACTGTTGAGGTAAGTAATCCATCACATTGAATATGAGATTTTTTTTTTTTTGGTCGAAGTATTTTTATGTAAACTGTCCGACTGCGTGGGAGAAAATATGTCTCCACCAGGAAATATAGTCCCGGGAGAAGACTGCTTTACTGAGAAAATAAAAAAAAATTCTACTTCTACATTCACACATACGTGTTAGCAGACGAAACTTTGAATTTTAAGGTGTGTGCATCACCTGAACATTTGATTTTGAAAGATTCGGGGAGTTGGCAAAATAATGTGAAAACTAAAATTATGGTTTGGAAAATGGTTGGCAGTAACATAATATGATAGTATTTATTGGGCTTAAACATGAAAAATTTCCAGTATGATCCTTTAATTTTGGCAGCAGAGGCTGTGATAGTTTGAATACATTTACAAACAGAAGTCCTCACAGGGATGCTCTTGATATCACTTACACTTTTATTGCCCTTGCTCTACGCTGGATACTATTTACTGATGTAAGTAGGTTTCCCCTGGTCTTACATAGTGTAAGGTAAATCAGGGCACAACTATATAGGTCACAGCATCCTATATGCTGCTGCATTGTGGCCTGAATTACAGAGCCAACAAAGAGATTTGAGACAAACTTCAAGGAGGAAGGTGAGATGAGATGAGCTTCACTTTTATAGCAAATTAGCACAAACATGGCCATGACCTTTAAGCTAAACACAGACGTGCTAGGCGGGCAGGATGACTAGTGTTTAGTGTGTGCTAAACAGCAGGGAAATGAAGATTTAAAAAATGATAATGGGAGAGAGGAGGAGGAGCAAGATCACTATCAAAGACTATGCTTCTGTGCATTACTTCCCTTTGTTAATGATGATCTAAATTAACATCTGCACAAGGGGAACCAATAACAGAGTCATGGACTTTGTTTTGCATCTGGCGCTTTGGAAGATGTCAGCTGTCCATGAAGAAAGGCTCTCTCCCAGGGGAAGAGGTGCCAGACACACAGAGCCCACTCAAACCCACAGTGTTACAGTGTTGCACACTGTCTGGTGTCATTTCACATCAAGCCAGTCTAATTCTGAACCACGAGCATCTTAGGGGGCTCTGATCTGAGATTAAGAGATGCACAATCCACTTTCTGTGCATCATCAGCCTGATTATCCATTTAAATTGTTCTGAAGGGCTCAGGAGAGCCAAGTGCCAAGCCAGATGTTGGCTTAGGATATGCAGGCATGTACTGTACATGTAAGGGGTGAGCAAGGATGAGGGCAGAACAGGGGAAGAGGGCTTGTAACAGAGAGGCTTGATCAAGCATGAGCATACTAAGCAGGTGTATGGGAAATCTCCAAAATGCTGTGCTTGTTGCAGGTGTAGAGGTGATAAACTTGGAACAAGCTATCCTGTATTTACAACTTGTTCTTAACAGCTGTTGGAGAACAGCACGGTTAGGTTTTACCTGTTTTAAAATAACTTACAAAGTGTCAGGTAAGTTGTTCAAAAACAGAAAAAATAAAATAAAATACCAATATAGTATAGTGTAAACACATTATATTTTTCTTTGTGCTGCTACACTGTGCTCAGTTTTTGCCCTGAAAAGTAAATGCTTTCCATGTCATTTGAATTATTGAATAACATAAAAAGTTTATGAGAATCAGAAATATTTGATTTTGTATAGCAGCACATCACTGAGGCTCATTGTTTTTGGTTTCTACTGATTCTCACCAAAAAAATATCCGTAGGATTACAAGGCACAATTCAGTTTAAAAAAGTTTCCACTGAGATTTTATTTCCCCACCCAAAAGTCGCTGTGTTTCTTTCCTATGAAGACACTTTAACTGTGATTTGCATCCAGCGGTGAGAACAGCTCAGACTGAGCTTTCAGTAACAGAAATTGAAGAAAAAATGGAAACAAAATGCAAACAAACTGACAATAATGAGCCAAGATCAACAGAGTGCATACATCTGTGTGTACATGGAGACAGACAAAGAGGTTGTAAACACACTCTCAGCTCAGACAAGGCACTATATTATTAGTTAGCCTACAGTGATCAGCTTGAAGTGGCACCAACCTGCTAGAATTTCTCCCGAGTTTTTCAGGGTGTGTTTGACAAAGAAAAAAACAATTCATTTGTTGTAGGGGTATTGGTGCAGAGAAAAAAATTGAAAATGTTTGAACCATGCCCTCAGGGTTCATATACAATGCATAGAGGCTTTACAGAGATGTGACAGATCAGTGATGCAGTACATGCACATTGTTTTAACACTATTTATTAAAAAAACAAGGTACACAACAACAGACATATACAGGCAGGTGCCCAGGAGATGAAGAAAAGATTATTTTTATCAGAGAATTTTCTATTCTGGTATTATATTCCTGTGCTGGCATGGTGTTCCTCAAATATAACAACATAAGAGCAAGAAAAAGCTTTTCAGGCAGTACCTCAGGTCCTTCAATAAACTTAGTAATGCAATTCACAGATGCAATAACTAAGACTTGTTAAAGGCAGCAGCATGCAATTACTGCATATAATAGGCCACAGAATCAATAGAGCCAGGATTGAGTATCCAGTTTCTAATATCTAGACAGGCAGAGTGCAGCTACTCAAATGACAACATCAAGCATGGCACCCCCAATCAACATTATTTCAAATTTGGATCATTTGTAGTCCATTTCTACATATTTATAGTTCATTACACTCCTCTAATTTGATTGTGAAAGTAAAGTGATACATCTGAGTGGAACACAATCTTGGTGTACAGTATCCTTTTCCCTAAGGGAAGCAGTCAAGCTGTCCCTGCTAGAATGTATGCTTTACCAAGCACACCAAGGTCATTTTATCTCATCCTCTAAGTGCATAAGGTAAATAATACACCAGCCTTCCAAACAGCAAATACAGGCCTGCTGTTCTCATGAAGAAGCACTCTGACTCTTGCACAACAAATCTGTAAATTGAATATATGGTATGTGGATAGAATTTTTTTTTTTTGTATTTAACATTACAAATTTTTCTGCACAGCAAAAGGATGCATCAGCAAGGGGACAAAATGGGCTTTTTGTTAATTTGCCTCTTTTTTTTTTTAATAGTGTCATTTAATTGGGCGTATGTGTTGAAGTTGTAAAGCCAATAGCAATGTATCCAGTAAGACAAACCCATAAGTCTTTCATTTCTTTGAAAGCTTTATTTTTGATTAATACTTCACTTCTGTAACATGTTGATATCAGCATGTAACATGCTGAATTTACACACCTACAAACCTGTCAAACACCCACGAGGTATGATTCCAGTGAGCAGGTGTTTTTCCAGCATTCACCTCAGGCCTGACTATGTTGGCCAATAAGAGCAGAGCAAAGAGGGGAGCTTAAAAAAAAACAATATCTAACAGTCTGTTCTCACTCAGTGTGCACAGCGATACTGTAGCAGTGGCTTGATCTATCTATCTATCTATCTAATAAATAATAATAATAATGCATTTAAAAAGAAAGTATGCATACGCTTTAATTGAAAGCAATTATGACATAAATTATTTAGCTTACTGTCAAAGTTAGCTGTACATCTTGGAGCCCTCATACAGGAGATTTCCTTTCCAGCTTTCCCGGGCTGACATATTAAGTAGATTAATATAACATTACATTGGAGAGAGAAATCATTTTGTGGTGAACCTCACAACTCATAGTGCAATGTCACTTTAGCTCAGAGAGCACGAAACAATACATCAAGAAAAATCTATTGTGAAGTCTCTCTCTCTCTCTCTCTCTCTCTCTCTCTCTCTCTCAGCACAATACCATCTGTGCCCTAACACTGGAAACAGTTGTTCCTTTTGATAAAATGCAAATGTGACAGGGCTGTTTGTATCAAGACGTCCTCCCCTGCCCATCCCCCCCTTCCCTGGCTGCCACTCTGGGCCGTCACAGCTGGGGGGCTGAATGCTCTCCAAACAGCTCGGTCCAGCGTGGTCTCTGCAGCAACCCGTGGATACAGAGGATGCCCGTCCGCTCACTCAAAGCCAACACTGAAAATTAAAATTCTTCCATAATACTTTGTGGTTTCAAAACTTTTAACTTTCTGAGCTTGCATGTCATACACGGATGAGAATCAAACAAATGTTAAGAATGACATCTACCTCACTATTTTGGAGCGGTGTAATGATGCGTTGCTGTGGGTTTTGAAGTAAGATCAATCTCCCCTTTTAAACTGGATGAGATTGGCCCATTTGAACCACAGAGGATGATGGGTATTTTTGGTGCACTTGTCTCTAATGACAGGGCAGTCCAGAGGGTGGAGGGGGAATAAAACGGGTAAATTTAGCACACTGTTAGGACTACTATGGCTCAGAGAGGCAGTTATATACCCCCAGAGAAATAGAGCCCTTATTTCTTTACAGCATATAGAATTATTCCATCAGCTCGCAGTCTAACATGGTTGGCGACATTTGAGGTTTCGTACATCATGCCAGCAGACAGTGACAGAAGTACAGAATCTCCTTGGGCGCCTTCATTATGTCTTTGAAAAAGGGAAAAAAAAAAAACAGGTGTTTACATCTTCACCTTTCTGGGAATCACTTAATCTTACAGAGTGCTGTCAAGATGGTCACATGGAGCTCTCGGAATTGTTATATGACAAGATATAGAATGGGCCATGCTGATCTTTCTGTAAGCTTCAAGTCTTGCCTTAAGCAGGTGTCAGAACATTGATGAACAGGAAACATCTGAGGCAATAAAATGCTGCCTGTGACAGCGATGTAGAAATCTATCATTATGGATAACATGGAGGATTTTTAACAAATATAAGGGCTTATGATTTATGATACTGCTTGATACCAATACCAATGTTTACAATCTACATTAACTGCATTCTGAGCTGCACAAAGGAGCAACATCATCTTTATACAGTCTAATAAAGGTCTGACTGAATGGCAGCTGAGAGCTACATTATTAGTTGTTGTCATTTAAAATGCTACTAACCTTCTATGAAGCTTCTGCAATCCATTCAGAAACATTTTACGCTACTATACTTCATCATTTTAATTGGCGGCATCTGCACTAAGGAAGAGGAGGTAATAGTACATCTTCATCAGTGGTATTTTCCATTGATCAACAGGGATTTAAAATATGGAAAAATAAGGGATATACTCACATCTCCAGCAGCAAGTAGGGCACCGTTAGCCTCTGCCATATTCATGTAGTTGTTGTTCTGGAACTGCAAATAAAGACAAAAAAGACAATTAACCTAACAGGTGTCAAGAGAACATCTGGTGCAACGCAGGCTCTCCTCTACAAAAAGTGAACACCTATCATTCAAATACACACAACGTACACTTGGCTTTGAATGTTTACAAAGTGAGTTAACCCCTTTCTCTACCTCCACAAGTGAATTCTGCCACTTTGCCTTTATTGTGACATGAGGAGAGGCATGTGAGAGGCCCAAGCCAATTCAAACTAGGGTAATGAGAATCTGGTTTGGCTATTCAGCTCTTATGGGATGGCAATTAAGGATACGTTTGCATCACAAAGCCATGTATCAAGATGCAGTGGCAGGTTATTAACTTCAAATAACCTATGGGAGACTCGTGATACTGAGGGGAAATAAGAAGGCGGAGAGTATTTCTCTAAAGTGGGTAGAGTATATTTTTGGTTCATGAGAAGTGCGTTGGGTTAAAGACACAATTAACAGTTTGTTTGACCAATTTCAATTTGCATTTGCCTGTGCTCACAAAGAATTTGGTTTGGAAATAAAATGCAAATGCTTTGGATTTGTCCTGTTTCATTGCAAGGTCGATTAAAGGTGTATTCTACTCTAATATCTGTAATGAATACATGTAAACCAAGCATTTCCAGCCTCAAAGCATATGTAAAAATTCCTCTTTACCTGCAAACAAACACAATGGTGGTAAATCACGTTTCAATAGAGGGCGCTGCACTATAATGACAAATGGGGCTTTTAAACTGTGTGTAAGCTATTAAAACCTTGTATTTTGCTGAGAAATAACATAGTATTTTCACACCAACCACCCACCCCAACCCACACAAGGCCTGCTGGCAAAATGGCAGCCACTTCCTTTCTTTGGAGACACAACCGTGCTGACAGGTAGGAACAATGGGACATAGAATGAAGAATTATGGGCTAGCAGCTGGGCCCAGGAGCACAATGCACCTCTCTGTGAGTGAGAAGCGCAAACCCTGCCTACACGGCTTCCAGCAGAAAGAAGCACAGCGAGTTGCGTCTTCATGAAGTTCCACTGAGAACGCTCTTCCTATTTTCAACAAAGCTCCGCAGTAATCTCTTTTGTGTGTTTATTACAAAGTCACGCTCTTAAAACATTATGAATGACAAGGAACCCCAATAGATGGAGAAGAAAAAATGGCTTCTTATCTTAGCAGAGGCCAAACAATAGTGGAAACAAATTAAGATCAGAGAGAACTGAGAGGTGCATTAATGTATTTTCTCATCCCTTTTTTTCTCTCTCTTCTCCTTTTCTTCTGAGTGGTTAGTATGCGAATGTAATTACCGAAAGAACTGCTGCTAATCAACTGTGAATGGTATCCATTAATTAGTCTATGCCCTGGAGAGAAAGTGGAGAATCAACAGCAATGTTAACAGTGTTACACACCAATGAGAAGAGGAGCCATGAGCTCTGTTAGCAGTTGCTGAAGCAGGTGATTTGTGCTCATCTTACCTGGAGCTGCCCCACTAAACTATATCTGAGTCAAGCCTTGAGGTTTACATGTCTACACAAATGTATGTGCCGGCACGTGCGCACACAGACACACACAAATAAAGACAAGGACGTTACACAGACATTGAAGTAGACATCTATGAGCGGCACTCTTTCACACCCCAGCGGTGTGTAACGTTGACACCTGACATGGCTGGGTTACATCAGCCACTCAGTTGGTAATTAACCTTACGCTGGGCTTATCTTGGAAGTGTTACTCTGTCCAACTTCTTCTTTGAGATAAGAAATTGAAGTCTCAAAGATATCCTTCTCTATTCAAGCACTAGGAACATTGTGCTGATTGTGGGGAGAGATAGCTCTTCGCGCGTGGCTGTCTCTGTTTTGTCTATTCCCTGTGTCTCTCTGGATATGAATAAGACTTCAAAGATTTTAAAAACAATTTATTTTCATTCCCTGAGAATTCTGGGAAGGGACTGCAGACAGACCTGAATACATTATGCTACCTTTATTATATATGCATGTACTTTCTGGTATAGCGGGTTTGACTCTGTGAAAATGTTTCAGTGTTATTTGTCATTTTACACATGACTGGATCATGCTGAGGACAACTTCACAAAATGCAAGTGTGTACGAGTCATGCGTCATTAAAACAAACAGCACGCTGAATGGAATGGTTGAGATATAGAGTACATATACACCAGCTATTGACATTGATCTGACTCACATTAGCTTCATTAGAGAAAACACAATCAAGTTAAGTCCAAGTGCTAATTAGCGATGTAAGATTCCCTGGGCTCTGTCTCTGTGACTCACACTTGATCATGTTCCCAGAGACCTTTAAGAACAGTTCCAGATCTCCTCTGAGAACTGTGACTAACATCGCAAAAAATGTCCTCCCTCGCCACCAGTATCAATCTTCGCCATTAAAAGCTGTACCGTGTCACCATGTAGGCTGGGCCAGAGGCGCCGGCAGACAACCAGAGCAGGGAGTGGAGACTGTTATTGTTATTCCCACTTCATTTAGGGGGAAGGCATTCAATACTCATGTTCGTGGCCGTGCCGACTGAGTCAAATGCCAGATGAAATTAAGTATGATTGGAGGGACCATGCAGCTGACGGTAAGGAACTGTACTAAAATGGGTCAGCGCAGACAATGAAGGCTCTGTAATTAAAATGATGTGATGAGTTAGACAGTTGGTGCAGCAACCATGTAAGGGGGCCAAACAAGAGTGTGCATGCACGGAAAAGCATTCAGAAGCAGAGCCCTACAACATGAATGAAAAACTGGAGTCAAGAACTACTTAATTGTTGAAGGAGTCGTAAAAGCTTAATATATATACTTGGGGGCATAATATCTATCTGTCAACATATGGCCTGATCATTTTGCAGGGCCATAATAGCACAATAGCCCAAGCAGTGGTGTTAGTAAGCATTCAAGCATTTCATTTCCACACATTTCCAAAAAACAGATTTACTTCTCCTCCTTTGCCTTTCTGCTAAAGGACTCTGGCAGAAGTGAACCATAAGATGCCTTAGAAAAAGGGTACATTAAAATAGCTGTGGGCAGGAGGCTTTTATTAACAGTGAATTCACAGTTAAAGGTGCTGTAACACGAGTAGCGCTAACAGCCAGACATGGCTGCACGACAGAGCAAACACTGAGCATTGAGTGTTTTTGTGCTTCTTCTGCACCACCAGCACATTTCTTCAATAACTGTTTAACAGCAGAGAATTAAGAGCTTATATGGACCTTGATCCTGACATGAAAAGACTCGGCTGTCTGCATGACAGAAAACCAAGCAACCACAGAGAACGGGATGAAGCGATGACTATGATCTTCTGTTTATTGTAATACTTTAAAGTATTGTAATTCTTTTGTCAAGATAAATCACGATAACACTTCAAGGATAGCCTTCAAGACATTGTGAGATCCGTGATCTTGACATTTTATTTGGGAGTGCAGCAGGAATTTATTACTGGATTAAATGGTTTAGCAAAATTTACATCAACATGCAGTGCACACAGTATGCAAACTGCACACGTGCATTTTGGGTGATACTTTTTTTCCTTCTGACTGAAGCCAGAGCAATTTAGATGGCTGATTTTTTTCACCCTTTGAATCCCAGTGCAGGAATATTTGTATGAAAGAATGTCCAGTGGGAAATAAGGTGTTTTACAGCTATTACAGCAAACAAAATTATTTCAACCTCAGGGCGAACACAATATTGCACCAACATGACCCTGTCTCACCCCCAATATGATGGAGTAACCACACAGATCCTATCAGTAAACATGAACTGGACAACCAAGATCCACAGAATATGTGCCTGAAGAGCCTCAGATAGCAGGGCTCCCATGTCTGCAGACACCCAAATGGAAAAATATGCACCCTTTACCTTCTCATCTGAAAAATCAAATACTACTTTGTCAGTGGTCATCAAATGATAAAGAATGACTGAGAAATACAGGATGACACTGCATTTTTCCATAAAAAAAAATCCAAGTAATAAAGAAGGGACTGCACTAAAGAAGTGTGTAAATCTGCATTTTGCTACAGCTGCACTCCAACCAGTCTGATTAAAAAGATAAATCTCATGAATAAATTTAGCAAAATGCCATGAGGTATTGGTGTAAAGAAAATGTCACACATCGCACGTGCAAAATATGATAAAGACAGAAGTTTTTATTTATTCCCATTGCTTAAAAATAGCAAGCTGTCTCTTGGCTTCACAGAAGGATCACCGAGTCACAATATCAGTGGCATCTGTCAGCAGGTAAGCAAACTGGACACATTCCTCCTCCCTGCTGAAAACCACCAAACTAATTCAATCAAGAATGCAGGCTTTTCCAGAAACATATCAACTGCTGACAAGTGATTTTACAGTTCAGCTTGAGCTCAGTAATCACAGCCTAGCATGTGTTCTCTGGAACATGACACTTTAGCTAATATGTTCTCCAGCAGTCTCTATTAAAGACAGCAAAACACCATAGCTAAAGCTCAACCTTCAGTCCAGACAAACCCATAGTAATTTGCTATGTGTTATTTTTATGTAATTTCCTTTGAAACTTGGCATCCTGCCAGGTTTGAGCCTCCCATTCAACGAACAGGATTGGACATTCAAAAGAGCAGCATACTTTCCTTTCCTGCGATCCCCTATTACAGCCTCTGGGAAAGTTATCTTCTGATTCCTGAGTTCTCCTTACCAAATACACGCTCATTTACAAGCCAATTCAGCATAAACACTCTGCAGCTGCCTCTCTGGTGATCACAAGACCTATTCACGCCCAGCAGGCCCCCACACATGCAGTGCCAAGCTGACATATACAGATATATTTCCTTCTGTGTGTGCTGCAGTCAATTTGTAAAGCGACTCCACTACACAGCATGTCCACACAGTGGGCTCGCAAGCTGTGTTCTGATCTGCAGGCCGAATCGATTGGTAATTCAGTTTAAAGCTAAAATCATTACTCCCCCCAGCCCAGGTCTGTCTTTTGCCATTAGGACTACTGGTCCTCAACTACATAAGCTATCACAGAGGAGAAGTTCATTGTAAGTATCTCGCTCTTCCCTTGCCTCTCAGTGTGAGTACATTCACAGTAGTGAAAAGAAACAGGCCTGAGAGAAAATCTAGTCCTTATCTGGGATGTGAATCCAGCTGATGACAGTTTTGTTCAGACTGTGTGCTGATTATCTTCTTTTTCTCACCACTCGGGCTGCTGTGGCCTGGCTTAGTGTCATCACTGGAGGAGCAGTTTAAACCCTTGCTGAGATATCAAAAGAGGAACAAAGCCATCTGTTTCCTACCTGTATTTGGGGTTTGAGCAGATTATTAAGCATGAGGACAGCATCCAGGTGTATTGATTTTTTGGTACACTTGAAATATAGCATAAGGTATGGAATATGTCATCACTTAAGGCACCACAATGTAAGACCAGGGAATTACAGTTGAAAGCCCTCATAAATTAACCCAAAGGCATAGGCCCTGTGCTCCAAATTATCCACCATGGCATAGGGACATTACAATTCTGTTACAGGATATAAAAGCGTGTTTGCATATCCGTCCAAAATGACAAGCTTAACTATAAAAATAAAGAAAAGAGCTGAAGTGTTTTCATAGCTCAGAAAGTATGCATTGTGTTTTTTCAAGCTTTCCAGTCATTATGGAAGTGTTGAAAGGCAGCAAAAAGGCAAGCCATAGTTTGTGAGTGAGTGCATTCAGCTTGCTGCTAAATTTATGTTCACCATAGATGCAGGATAAAAAGTGATAACACAGAACAAGCAGACCAGCGGGAAGGAGTTTTTGTAAATTTTTAGCATTTCCTTTAACCTATTTGGGAAATGAGATTACTGCATCAGGAGAGAAACAGTGTTAATCACAGGGAAGTAAACTCAGCAGAGGTTTCTGGCACACGCTGTGTTGCCCTAAGATGTCGAAATCCACCTTTCTTTTACAACATGAAAGTTTAACAAACATGCTAAAACTTGCTGTCGAAATGATGTGATCCAGATCGAACCACAGTATCAGAGTGTGTGATTATTGGTATTTTCAATTATAAATACATATATTAATTTTAATTACACTTACAGCAATCCATAAACATGTTTTTGTAGCAAACTAATGCCACCATGCTACACAACAGAATTAAAGACACAGAGGTTCACCATAGCCACTGTTTACCAAATTCCCTGAGGCCTAAGACCTGCAAACGCTGCCAAAACAAAGATGCTCTAAGCATTTGTCATAATGGGCCCCTACCCTGAGAACTGTGCAGCTAGTCTCAGTCTTATGCAGGTCAACATCCAGCATCCCATTTTTTTAGCTCTGCACTCTCAAGACCAAATCCTGAAAGAAAGCACAAGCTAAATAGGGTTCCATCTTTGATCTAGCGGGGTGCAAAGCCATTGGCCCAAAGCCACAAAGGAGCTTAAGCAATCGAGAGGGCCTCAGAAACATGGTGTAGCTTTCTCACAATGGCTGCTGTAGCATGCACAAATAGCACTTAAGCAAGCAACATGGGAAGCAACAAGGGCTGAATTGGTGTTGCTGTGTTGCTTTTACGGTTAAGCTATGTCTCAAGGCTGTTTATCCTCACCAGCTTTGAAGCAACTCCAACTCAAGATGGTATCAGAGATGTGGATTTTAACCAGACTTACTTTACTTATCATTCTTTGACTACAGAGCTGAGGGCTGCTGTGGCCTTAAGGAAGCTAAAAACTACTATTACATGGTTAAATGTCATACAAGAGAGGAACAGCTTTCTGCTACTGGAAATGGGTTTGTTTTTGGTGGCAGTAATACCGATGGTTTTGCTACTAGCCTCGCTTTTGTCGGATGGCCATGAGCTCTGGGACTTGGATCCACATAAAGCTCTATTGAGAGCTGCTGGGAGTGAAGTCCTCTCTTATTGCTCTAGCAGCACAGACACATTTTTCTACTCCCTGTGTGCCATTATGGCCTAATACACTCATTAGGACTGGCTTTGGGAATGTGCACAGTCAAGAGCTTTTAGTGATGAACTCAACACAGTGCTCTATTTGTTATAGTGTAACTGCAGATTTTTCTGTGAATAAAAACAATATGTCTTGTACCTGTTATACTACAGGCACAAAATCACAAGCTATTTAAAGCAACAGCCTCAAGATATTATGTTCGGAGGAAAGCTGTAATTAATAATCCATAGAATAATAACATTTTAAGATAATGCTGCCCAGTGACTTGCTTTGTTTATGTTTTACTTCAATAAATGTTGAAGGCTGCTGATTCATAGACGGACAGTATTTGGGACTAGAAAGCATTAATCTTTCAAAAGTAAGTCTGCAAAGTGTCACTTATAATTATGTGTACAACCAGTGGTTTATTAGTTCTATAATTCTCTGCCCTTTGCAGCTCTAATCAAAGCTCCTAAAGGAGCATAATAGTGATTCTGCATGTTTGAGCCCAATAAATATAATAAACAATAATAAATAATCCAATAAATAACCTGCATACATGTTACGTTACTGACAACAGTTTTCCAAAACATACTACTGGAGTGGTAAATTTTACAATTCTTTTTCTACCTTCCAAGCTGCCATTGGTTTCAGTTCATTAGTACGCTATAAAAATCAACTTGTCAGGACTTTAAATGTGCTAGGTAATCAATCAAGTGTGAGCCACATGCTGTTATTATTTTTTTGTCAAAGTTACTTCATTTAACAGATCCAGCATGAAAGAAATGTATTTTTCCACCAGGGAATATAATCTGAGCAGAAGATGCCTTTTATAGAGAACTTAAAATGATCGTGCCTTCAACAATTGGGGAGTCCTTTAAAGTAGCATAACATGCTTAAGAGTGAGTGTTATCAGGCAAAACATTGAATTTTAAGGTGGGTGTATCACCTAAACATTTGATTTTGAAAGATGAGGGGATCTAGCAAAATCACAGGAAGTTTAAAATGTTTTATGTTTTGAAAAATGCTGGCAGTAACGTAGCGTGCATGCGTAGGCTTAAACATATACCATCAGTATGTTCCTGTAACACCTTCCTGTACTGTGTCAATACTTTGTAAAGTTGTGTATCTAGACTGTGCAACCTGTATCTCTTCTGTTATTCTTACCATAAGCCAACAGTAAGCACAAACCGACCAGTTGTTCAATCTCTATAAATCTGAAAAACACAAACTGCTGAGCAGTGACTCATATATCAGTCTATTATATACTACAGGGCTGACTGTATTAAACAAATGGCTGGGCCTGCAGCTGGAAAAGAGACGCAATATAGAGAGAGCAGAGGTTATTGTCTAATTTAAATCTTGGCTGCTTTCCCAGAGCTGTACCACATTCCAATTTGTGGCTGTGTTGCTTGGCGCTACTGACAGAGGTCCGGCTGCAAATACTCGCAGGCTCCTTTCCAGAAATGTGTCTCCAAGCTGACAATCAACAAGTTGGCAGAGATTAACAGAGTGACTGGGGCAAATTAGGTGAAATAATGAAAACACACAGATATGGATGTTTTGATTTGTGTTGCTCCTGCACGCGCCTCTTATCCTCCCACACCGGTTGCAATAATGTATCTATAATCATTATGACTTGCTGTGCATCAATGCGGGCTCATAAAGAAAGTTGGCGCATTGCTTCTGTAATGTCCCTCAGTCCCGTAATGAAACAGCAGCTGGAAAAGACATCTGTGAGTACACAGCAGTTAGAGAATGGTTGAGCAGCCTCTTAGAAGCAATTAGCTATTTCAAGCATTTTCTCCTTGGCATACTATTGTCCATTCATCTGGTAGATTGACAGCACACCAGGACATCATTAACAAACCTGACGGCTGTTGAGTAGAAGACATTGTTTTTCTTGTGACAGCAACCATCAGGCTAAGTGCTGCGCTAATGCTTTTAACAGTATTTAACATTGAACATTTCCTACTTCAAAAGCAGCGTAAGATTAAGATATAAGCCTTGAATAATTATAAACAATAAGCTTCAGTTTTCTTTCCGTATTACTGAAACTGACACTTAAAGAGATTCAGAACAGACCCGCTACACGTCTTTTACTCATAATGCAAAAATGATTCCTTTCCTCTGTGTAAAATGACAGCTTGGAGATCAAAGACAAGGAGGAATACAGAGTTACTGGAGGTCTGCCATGTGTTAAAGCATTCCATTTTAGGAGAGAAAAGTAAGCTAGGAATGTTCATACACAGAAATGTTAAAAAATTAAACAAAAAAAAAAAAGGAANAAAAAAAAAAAAAGGAAGAAGAAATATTTCTTGTTTTGTTTGCACGACACTTTGTTAAAACAAAACCATTTTCTCCAAACCGGTTAGAATTGCTAAGTCAGCTGCACAAGTCATAAACTCTGGTATTTTTATACAAACTGTGATTTAAAATGGTAATTAAAATGCAATTAGGGCTTCATCCTTCTCCCATCTGAAATGAAAAGTAAGTAAACCATTTTCTTTTTATAAAAAACACAGGGACATGCTTTTGTCCTGTAAATCTGTTTTTAAAATGTTCAGCAAAATTACTGCACATGAAAGAATGCACAAGAAAATAACCCTGAAACTGTCTCTTTTTACAATTGAAAATAATTGTGTACGTATTTGTACAACCCCACTTTACAGTTGTATTGATTTTCTCCTTTGACCACAGCTCCCTCAGAGCAATTTTATCCTGTTTCTCCAGTGCAGAAAGCTAAAAAAGGGGTCAGTGACATTTTCTGTATTTGAGCCTTGACCTCTATTTTAGGACCATGCTGCGAGTTTCTCCAGTGAAATAAAGGAGAGCGGGGCACAGTCGGCTCTGCACTAACACCTTCCCTTACACATGTTCTCCCATCACTCTTCATTTGTCTTCATTAGACTTGTGTGTGACCTGCTTCCCCAATGCCCTACCAGCAACATTCTGGTAGAGACCATGAAAACATGTGATATCATAGCCCAGATCTCATGTCAAACTATTTTATTTACAGCACGAACGTATTTAACAGATGATGAAGAATCCAAACATGTGATCCATTCATTCCAATCACAGGAACTTTTTCCAAGAACTCAGGAACTCTCCTTCATTTTAACCAAGGAACCAGGTCTTGGTACCAGAATTACTGTTCCTGGACCAGTTTTTAGCTCCTACTCCATAATTCTCCAATGGTTCAGGAACTGTTGGGAGGAGCCTGCAAGACCAGACATTGCTGATTGGTCAGAGTTAATCTTCCCACAGTGCAAACAAGTGGACAACCACCACTTTTAACGTAAGGTTTCAAGACTTCTGAACAGAGGAAAACTACACTAATTGTAGACGGACGAGGAGCAAGTGTGACTTTGAGTCAGCCACTGGAAACAAAGAAGAAATTCAAAAGATCTGTGTTTATTAGAACTCGAAATGTCTCATAACACAAGCAGCCAAGACAGAATTAAAAAAAAAAAAAAAAAATTAAAAAAGAAAAAAAAAAATCAAAAATCCCAATAATGCATCTCTGATAGACATCAACATCACTTGCTCTAATTTCCATAATAGTTACTATTCTTGAAGCAGAATGGAATCACATGGTTCCTACTCTGAATAGCTCAGAAGTACTGTAGTTCCTAAAAAAAAAAAAAAAAAAAAAAAAAAAAAAAAAAACTTCAGCGCCTAAATCACTGTATGAAAGCTGTGCATACAATAAAAAAAGTTTCCACTTCCTACCATCGATGCCCATATGATATTTGATGGCTTTCTAAAGTATTTTGGGCCTAATGGTTCAAAATTTGACAATAAAACCATTTTAAATATGTGGTGCTATACCTGTGTTTTTTGTTTGTTTTTTTTTTTGAAGAATAACAGATGTGTATTGCATTAATTCTTTTTGGGTCATGTGATCTGCAGTTTTGACTGTCGCCACTAGGACAAAATCACAGTTTGTAATACACAACCAAATCCTATTAGTTGTGATACAGTATTTCACCATTATGTTTATGTCACCCATTACCTACAGCCAAAACCCAGTAGATATGTAACCAACAACTTTATGTCAGCATTCATAAACAACATTACAAATATAACAGATGGACTTCAATACATCTAAAAGTGTTATCATGTCATTCAGGTGCAATCAAAAGCTCAATCAAATTAACCAAAAACACAAATGTCATTAATCCAATTAAACAATGTGTAAACAAAGCTGGTGACAGGAAGTCTGTGATTCCAACAGGGGGCGCCATGATGAAACGACTGCCTCCAGCATTAAGTAAGAGCGAGGAAAAGAATTCCCTCTGTCAACTTTTCATCAGCTAATTTACCTGAAGCCAGAGGGGGAGATTCGCCGGACACATAGGGAGCGTTAATCTCTTCATTCATCTTTGCTAAAGAGATCGACCCAATTAGCTTGCCACATTGACTGACAGCGTTTGTGTTTCACTGTTTGCTTTCCTCCCCACTCTTTCCTTTTTACATCAGGAGGCCTGCAGTGTATGCCGGCTCCAGCTGAACACCCCGAAAATTATTCAAGGCCACTGTACAGCAGTGATATAATCAAGGTGTCTTAATTCAAATTGTTCGAGTCTGACATATTCACCACTGCAATTTGCTGTGACTGATTAGCCAGTGGAATAGTTGCTTGGGGATAGCTCTCCAGAGTTGTGTAATTGAGCAGATTTGACTTGGGAGAGCTTCTCTGCTGATAACTACACATATTCCCTTTTTAATACACTATTCTTTTTTTAGCCATGGTGCACTTCAGAAATATGACTCTTGCGGAAACAGCTCTACAAAGGAGAGTTTACAAATCCCGATTGCCATCCATTAAAAATGTTTTTTCCACATCATATTTCATCTCATAATTTACCACAGGATCCTTTTATGTAACACGGAGATGAGTCAGTGTTGGTTCATCTGGCCACTGCAGAATTGTCAGATCAGAACCTCAAACATCAGGGACAAAAATAACCAAGGACTGCCATTATGACCTCCGACATCCCATAATACCTAGGATATCATAAACAACGTGACTATGTGACGCTAATAATATCGTACTACAAGATATGATGTGAAAATTTGATAAGCAACATATTTTTCTCTAAGAAGTCACACACTGACGGGCCTAAGAGGTGTCAGTTTTCAGCTATGTATTCATAACTGATGGCCTGTGAGATTTTCTAAACAACGCAGTGACATTTTTTAGCTTTGACACATTTGAGGGATTTCAAAGCTTGCAAAGTGCACTGAAAAGGATAGGCCACGAAATATTGTCTAATAATGAGCTGTTTCATTATAATTCTGTATGGGTAATTATGAGATTAATGTCAATCCTGGTTTTGGCAGGTTCTGTAGCCAGAATTCAGGTGCCATAATGCACTCCAAACAGCTTTCTTTCATACTAAATCTCGTTCATTTTGTAAAGAAAAAAGATATGTTGTTTTTCATTTCCAAAACACAGCACTAATGCTCTGGGGCATGATTTGTCATTGTTATTCAGTGCTCGCTCACCTACACTTAAAACATGATCCTTCTGGATTTTAATTAAGCACCAAGGTAGCTCCCAGGGGGTTCTGCCTTGGCAAAGGAAACTGCTTTGATTTATGTACTACTTTGTTGTTTCTGCTTGAAGCGTGCCTGTTATGAGAGACTCTGCTGATGAATGAAGGAACTGGGCAATTATTCTTATTTGTTAATTAGTTCCTGTTAGGAATGCATTCTGAAAATATCAATACTCACTGCAACTGAACATAAGAGGTGTTTCATTACATGTTATATCTCATCTCATAGCAGTCAAACAGTATCTCTGCTCTGACTGGGTAGACTGGCTTCAACTTACTGGATTAGTGGAAGGATAATACTATTCCATAATGAATCTGAATTATCTTTGTTAATATGCCTCTCCGTTTATTCTACAAACATTAACATATCCTTTAACATGATCTCTGTATCAATAATCTAACAAAAAAAAAAGTCAGACATGGCAGAACGAGAGGCATTATGATCCTCCAGTAATACGACACCTACTTTTTACATGTAAGAAATAACTTGAAATGAATGGTAAGCATGCTTACACAATTTAAGAGATATGACTGAGTTATTCATACGATCTAAACTAAACATCATAGAAGAGGTCCAAATTTACATACATTACAGTTCTCTCTTATATCTAAATCTGTGCAAATCCATCATATTTTTATTCCTTGCAGAGGCCAGATACTTTTCAGCAAGACGAATATAAATTACAGGCAGCTTTCGCTTTTAACATCCCAAAGGTAACATACTCACGAGCCAATGCTAATATTATTGTTTCCTTTTCTAGATAGGCATTACTTTCTCAGAATCATATAGCATGAATAGCAGCCAGTTTGAAGTAGAATTTAAGGAATACCCAAGTGCACAGTAAATGTGCTGCTGTTTTTAAATACAGGCAATACACCCTGCAAAATCCAATGACTATGGCTTTCCAATAACCGAGAGAAGTTGATTGTGTTTTGTTGTTCATCTAGGAACATAAGCTTTTACATTAATTGTTGTTCTGGGTGAGTGTGTCAGCTGAATGATGACAGTGTAAAATACCGTTTAAAATGTATGTCTTCGTCTTCATCATCCTACTGTGCCAATGGCAAATGCCACAAGGGCTATGTCTGCAAATCCGTGGTTGTGGACGCACCTCATTAAGTGCGCTGAAAGTGAGGATGGTCGGCGTCACACAAACCAGTTCAGAGTCACACCTTGTATGAGGTCTGTTCTCTTAGAAGCGTATCAGAAGGTAAAGGAGTCTGAAAACTACAGGAGTGCTGCAGGAGTGCGGCGTGATTAGCTTGTGGAACTGCTGAAGGTCACCACTGCTGAGCTGAGCAGCCACAGGCCTTCATAAAACCGTGCTGCGTATCATTATTTTCAAAGTGTTTCATTATGGACGGTTAACCTTGGCTAACTCCAGCATAACACTTCAATCAGCTGCCTGTAACAACTTTAAAACTGTGTAATCATTCAGCTTCTCTTCTTGTTTGTCAGCAGGAAAGAAACAAATGTACCACCGCCTTATATTAAAAGGCTGGTGATTTTGCAGATTTAAGCCCAAAAATACTGCCCACATACACGTGACATTATTGACAACCAGTTTCCAAAACATAAAAGCTTATTCTGCCAAATTCGCTAATCTTTTGAAATCAAATGTTCAACTTAAAATTAAATGCTTTGGCTACTAACACTTTAGCATGATTGTAGAGGGTGGCCATTTTAATTTCTCGGTAAAAGCAGTCTTCTCCTGGGATGATTACTCCCTGACGGAGACATATATTTTCTTCCATGGAGCTCCGTGTTGGACCCATTAAATAAATTTATTTCAATAAAAAAAGTTTGATTTTTTTTTTTTTCTGTAATGGATTACTTATCTCAAGCATTTTTCAAGTCTCTACAACTTGATTTTAATAGTGTATTGGAATGAACTGAAACCAATGGCAGTCTGGAAAGTAGGAAAAACAATTCTAACATTTACCACTCCAGTAGTATGTGTTGGAAAACAGTTGCCAATAATGTACCGTGTATGCGGGTTGTAGATACTTGGGTCAAACATTCAAAATCACCTGTACAGTCCTTTAATAAAACACAACTCTCTTTTATTCACCATCAGTAAGAAACTCCAAAGATGAGGAAGTAGATCAGTTTCCCTGGAAAGAATGTGATTTGAAAGAACCATCAGTGGCAGATCAGGGAGGAAAAGCCGCCTGTGCTGAAGCCTCTCAGAGCTTGATCTTATTTCTACCTCTGCGATCCCACACCACGACCACATGACAGAGAACACTACTCAGCAGAGACAGACCCATCACAGGAAACACAGACATGTTGTGACCAAGCCTCAATTTCAGCTCCCTAATATCAGAAGTCAGCTCAAGAATTTTGTCGACCAAAATCACAGTGTCAGCAGAGGTTTGAGGAACTGGAGTCGTATTTTGTGGATGAAGCTTTCTGAAACGATGATAAATCTTCCTTTTGATCATGTAAACAACTGAGAAGTTTTTGAATTCTGCATGCTTTTCATCCACAGTAAATCTAAAAATCTGACATTTTCTCAAACTGATGACTGTCATACTCATAAAATTCTCTTCATTCTTGTGAAGATAAACTGTTGGGTTATAATGCTAAAAGAGTGAAGTAAAAATGATGTGATGAGTGGAAAAATGTGGAAAACAAATTCCTGGATAACAGCATCATGTGTATTAAGTTTCACACATAGAATCTTCTGTTTAGTTTTAGTTCATTAGTTTGCCCTCCACAATACCTATTGATAAAAAACTAGATTAGCTACTGTTAGAGCTTTAATTATGAAGACTTTTTTTATGTGAGGGGAAAAAAATCTATATCCTTCAGCCAAAATTTAACAAGAAGCCTCAAGTTTGTTCCTGGTTGCTTATTATCTATTACACAGGAACAGACAGGCCTTCTTTCACATTCTGTTTAGGTTTCCTAAAATTGAAAGGGTTTGGTAATTTTAGAATCCCTCAGCATGTGAACATTTTTCACTTGTAATATGGGTGTTTAGTTAATAACCATCATCAAACTAAATGATCTTTATTTATTCGGATCCTTGAGTCTTCTCTTGCATCTTAGACTAATAACTAAGGCTACATTTACAAGGTACAAGAGACCCTTTTTATGATTTTTGGAAAAACATGTACCACATATCACATATACGCTGTGAACATGTAAACAGCAGAAGATCGTGTGGAATGGGACATTCTCAGATCCATTCTGGGCCACACTGCCCAGAATAAATAAATGTTGAAATAAATGTATTACGTATCTGTGACTGTTATCTAAACACATGCATAGGAATTTCCTTGACATTCTGACATGGAAGGTATCATATGCAACACTCTTCTCTTTGTCCACATATAGCTTTTAACCAGTCATGACTCCCTGCTTGCATCCAAACATCATGCAACAGAAGTAGATTGTTGCCACTCGTGCCCAAGCTGCTACAATCCTTCTTCTTCTATAATTAAGTTGTTGCAGAGGTTTAAAGATGCTTTGGAAGGTGATAGCTTTATAATTATCGTTTCATGTGCATCTGTTGCAGTGTTTTGTTTGCCTCTGTCTTGGAAACAAAAGCCTAATTTACTTTTGTGGTTTGCTTTAGGTCTAAACACATGTATGAGCCAACTCAAAAAAGAACCTAAAAAAAAAAAAAACTTTAAAAATGTGACGTGTTAACAAAAATCACAATTAGGTATCAACATGTGTAAATGTAGCCTAACTGTGCTCTTGGATATTACATATTCAATGTCTACAGCACTTTTTAACTGCTATAAGATGATAGGATTACAGTTATTTCTCTACAGAACTGCCTTAAAATGTACACGAGTCTGTTCTGTAAGAATGATAAAACAGCGTTCCTGACAAAAGAAGTATGAGAAAGATATGAAGGGCAAACATATTCCTTCAACATCATCTGTTTCAATCTCCTCTGGGACTTACCAGCAGTGCAAGACAATCCTCCCATCAGCACACGACATTGAAAGTTTGATATTGTAACTGAACATGAATTATGGTAAAGGACATTTTCAGGATAAACAAAGTATTCATGCAATGAGTAGTCTTATCAGGTTAATGCACACATATAAAGACCCAATCAAATTGTAGCAGAGTGAGATGGCAGTTTTCCAACTCTCAGAGACTATTAAAGCTCATTTAGAGGGTGATGTAGGTTTATATGCTGCAGTATTATAGCTATAACTAGACATTAGCCATACCCCATTTCCACAAATAGATATTATGTTTCGGAAAGTGGGTTTGACAGCCACTACATCTATAAGTCTCTTATGAGAAAACTAAGAGCTTAAAGTTCTGTAACTATTTATAATTCAGTTATGGTAGTACATCAAGCAAACCAGCAGTTATTTTTGTTATAACAATGGAAGATATTTACAGCTCCCCTTTTTTTTCATACATTTTCTAAAAGTATGAAAACACCTACATGTTTTATTGTGTGGTAAACAGGTTATTCTGGATTGTATCTTTGTTGAATACTACAACAGTTTTTTTTTGTCCTAACACGCCTTCTATTTGAGCATTCAAAAAAGTTTTATTTATCCTCATTATTTTAGCTCTTTGTGCAAAAGCTCTGAGGCATATTTGCACACCTGCTACTATTGTCAGTGCTTTTAGTACAACCTGGTAACACACCGCATTATGGGAATGTGTGATGTAGGAGGGGGCAGCTGTAAAAGGACAGATTAATCACCCTGCGTAACGTGTAATACTGCACAGCCTGCAGCCCAAACGCCCCAAATGAGATGGAAATTCACATTCAACCTGATACATGAACAATTGTTATCAATGACTAATATGATTATAGCGAATCATACACCCAACCAGCCAATAATTTTAATTTCTCTGTTGAGGGAATGGCATCTTAATTTCTAAAATGTAATATTCTTATTTACTAAATTTCATTGCTAAGGAATCAAATGCCAACTTAAAAGGAAAATAGCAGGAAGCTGCAGAAAAGAAGTCTAGAGTGGAGATAACAGCAATGGATTCAGAAGGTCCAGCCTAGAAATATCACCCATAACTGTGTAAGATGGAGGACATCCATCAGTAGCCTGTGCTCCTTGAAAAGAGCCAAAGGCTTAAGCCAAGCAAGTTAAGTTAGAAGGAAAACAGCTGAATGTTTTGATACAGTCTCTGAGCCCATTAAGAGAATTCGACATTAGATCTATGAAACATGGAATGGCTGCCTCTCTAGAAAGTGCTTTAAAAATAAATGCATCTTAACAGCGACGCTAACCACTACAGGGACACAACACTTATTGAATCGGCCAACTAGAAATGATTGACTGGTTCTTTAGAAAAGTGCTTAATTCATGATAAAAGCAGTTTCTGGGGTGCAGAGAGTTTTTCCCTTCACTTTCATAAGTCAGCAAGGTTGAGGCTGTCAAAGATGTTGTGAGCCAAAACCAGATTAAAACAGTTTATCATGGAGACTCTCTTGTGGAGACTCATTATTGATATTGGGCAAAGTATTTACAAAAAGTGAGATGAGCCCAAATCCTCAAACTAAACTCCTCATCCTTGAAGCAAAGTGCATAATGCTGAAATGTGTGGAATGTGGAAATATTAGGTTGGGTTTGTTTTACAAGTTTTGTGGATGTCAACAGGAAACCTTCAGATTAAACAGGTTTGTGTTGTCAAGTGACTTTTGCAGTTTAATACTACAAAATTTTCTGAGAATTGCTCCTTAATACATGGTTTAATCACTATCAAAATATATTAAACACAGAGATTATAACATGTTTCATTACAAGTGCAATGCTGCAATCTAGTAATTACATATTTTGAATAGTAATATTTTCAGCAAGCAAATAACATAATCACAAGGAGCAATTTTCAGTTGCTGTAGTAATCATAGTGTACTTCAGATCCATAATCTCCACTGACTCTGATGATTAGCAATTAAGCAGAAAAAAATGTTATTAAAGCAAGGAACAACAAAACTACTGTTTTTTTATATCAAAGTTTTCATTAAGTGTTTTCATCAAGCATCTTCACAAATAATAAAGCTGAACTACATCTGAAATACTAACTCCTCCTTTCTAAATGTGCATTTCAAAATATGATATAAAGGTACATTTAGCAGATGGTATATTATTGCCATGTAGATGACTGTAATCCAGTTAGTTATCAGTTTTGGATTATGATCCAAACATAACATTATACTCTGTGCATCTAAAAAGAAATGTTTGCAAAATAGCCAAGTATTCTACAAAAGGCAGTCTCAGATCTAAAGTTTGTAACTAAGTTAAGGACTACTTTACCCAGAGTTATGCAGAGTACGAACTATGTGGTTCCTTAAGCGAGATTCTTGCTCACATTCCCAACATGCTTCAAGTACCATGAAGACGACAGAAAATACAGCAAATATAGGCAAATATACTTATTGTAATCTTTGATTTTTTTGTTGTCTTGCTTAATGTCTTTTTTCTTGTCACTGCTTCACATTCTGAATAATTATGAGTTCCGATAAATGTAGCAAGAGCTTTTGAAAAACTGGACAACTCAATCTCTCAAAAGAAATCTTTCTGTTGTGCTATGTAAACACAAGCTAAATGCAGGTATTTTCTGGCTGTTTGGGCTGTCTGACCAATCAGCGATGTTCGGTCTTGCAAGCTCCACCCAGTTCCTGAACCATCAGAGGAGGAACTAAATATGGTTCAGGAACTATGGTTCTGCTACCAAAGTGGGTCCTGATTCCTTAATGTGAAATAAAGGAACGTTACAGAGTTCCTGAAAAAGTTCCTGCAATACCAAAGTCACTAAATGTCTAGAAGAAGCGTGTTGTTTTAGTTTCACATGGGCCTCTGCAAAGCCCAGGGGCACAAACACTTTGTGGGCTAAATGAAATCCATGCAGACATGGTGGGCCTACTGTATGGATCATTGTTTGACAACATGTCAGAGATTCTTGTCTGCTTTTACACTGGGGTCCTAATTTGTCTCTGGTCATGAAATCACAACCTAAGATGACAGTGCATGGAGTTGTTCTTTGTCTACAACTGTGTCAGAAAGAAATGTGATGCCTTGTGGATCCACAACCCACCAGTTAAAAAGCAGTTTTAGAGTGCGAGGTCTGTCAAAATGAACTATGCTGTATAATGTACGAGGAGATGTAATGAAGTGGATTTACGAGCAGCAATGGCAAGATTACAGAAGGCCTTTATGAGTGCTGATCCGGGTGATGGTCGATGTCCGTTTTAAGATTTCTGAGCCTTTGTCATATTCACCTCACATACACAACAGACAACCTGGTCCAATGTTTCCCACAGGCTCAATCTGTTGGTTCGGATCATCAAATTATATTAGTACAAACTGCTAAAATAAAAGAAACAAGTGCAGAATGAGTGTGTGAGTGCCAATATCTCAATGCGATCAACAAAGTAAAGAGAGCAAGCTGCAATATTCAGCTGCCACATGAATCAGAAACTATCAAGCACATGGTTCATCTCATCTACAGAAACAATCACTGCGAATCCCTTAAAAGCCAGTTTCCATAAACATTTACATAGTTTCCACAAATATGCCTCTATCGCTAAAGGATCCTTGGGACATAATTATTCCAGAATTTATGCAGGATCATAGCAACAACCATCAAACTTGTTTAGAAGAAGTCCGCACAAGAAATGAGGAGCGACATGCATTAAAAATTTGGACATCTGCTCTTTCTAGAATTGCCGAATGTGGTCTGGTGTGGTTTTGCAGATCATGGACCAGCCACACAGAGCAGCCATTCTTAAAAACAGGAACTCCATGTACAGTATGTACATGGAGCTCCTAGCACAGCCAACTAAAAATAACACAGTCTAATCTCTGTGGGAAAATTAGGTGTTTAATAAATCTGTTGAACTACATCTCTGACAAGGTACAATTAAAAGACTCAGCAAAACACATCAGCCATTCACTTCTTGGACATTTAAGCATTTAACATGCACCTTGGAGTCATATCCATCAACTTTTGAGCTTGACAAAGCGGACAGGCTCTGAGGTTACCTCCCCGCTACACACACACACTCACATTTTAAGTTGTGTTTGGATATGTTTAGAACGTGTGTGATGAAATGGCACCAGCTGTGTACACCTGAGAGATGCACAAGGCCCCTGGCTGAGCAGAGCATTTAACCCCTTCCCTCCATTTAAAACAGAGGGGACAGCAAAGACAAAAGAAGTCTGGGTCTCTGTGGCTAATACACAAAAACAGGTTATTGCCCAGAGGCTCGTTTTGTGGAAATACAATAATTGAGCTAAGTCTTCCCCTCAGTTCCTTAATTCTGTGTTTATTTTTGGTTTCTTTACATACACATGGAGCAGTAGGCCTTTGTCAGCCAGAGGCAAGCGTCTCTTTCACCTATTGTACATTTTATGGCGTCAATAAAATCCTCTGATAATTGCAGCTGCAGCCCTACATCATCACGTTACAGGTAGAGCAACTTCCCAATCATTGCTTTTAGAGCACATCTGGTCCTTCATATCACAGGTGAGTGGATAATAAAATATAAAGTAGATGCTGAATAAATTCTCAAGGGTGTTTCATCTTTGATCGTGTAAAAAAAAAAGGAAAGGAACATGATGTATTGCATTAGAGGATTTGTCATTAAGACTGTTCCTCTGTGAAGATGCTTCTTCAATCATTGAAGAAGTGATTGTTATTCATTGTTAAGATATTTGATGAAATATCACCCTTGACTGCTTACAAGAGCCTCTTTTGCACCACAGGAACTTTTTTAGAAGCTCTGAAACTTTCTTTAGTTTTGCACCAACGAACCAGGAATCATTATTAAGTTCATATTTCGGGGTAAGTACTCTACGATGGTTCAGGTTCTACTTTTTCAAGCACACAAGCTTAGCCAGTCGGACAACTTCCATTTAAGTATTTGCATTTATACTGTTGTTGTACACAGTGAAATAAAAAATAGAGCTTGATGTATTTATGCCATGAAATACACATAATGCAAAGCAGTGTTGAGAAAATTACATAATGAAACATGACTGACGTCGATCAGCAAACAGTAGTAGCCGTAAAATACATGGATTCTATTCTGGGAGACCGACCAGCAGACTCCGGTACCATCGATACGAGAGACTTTGTGATGTTTTTGTTGCCAACCTGAGACAATAGCATGATCCCTTAGGATGTCCGTTTTTTTGTGGAAATGATGTGGCTGTATCAGCACAGACGTCGCTTGTTCTAATTTTATAATCCTCATGGCAGTTGAACTGTGGTGCGAATGCTAGCAAGAACTAGATGAGGAAACCATGTAATCCCTAAACCTGATAATTCCAAGTAAAGTAGTTTCTAATTTAGTTCCAAACTTTGGGTACTGAAGTACTTTACTTAGTACACAAATGTGCTACGTCCAACATCAACCATCATAATGTCATATAGGACAGTTTAGTTTGCACATTCCCTGCACAATTTGCCATGATATAATGCCAATAATATACACACTATGTTATTATGCTTGTTGCGTGTGCTTGTTGCATTACTGCCATCAAACATTCTGATTATAGTTAGTTCCCACTGCAACATGTTAAAAAAATGAATCTTGTGTTGGTGCAGGTGAAAACTTTGTATTAATAACATTTGTTGGTCTTTTTCAGTCCCCGTATGCCTGCTGGTAATGAAAACCTACAAAGTGAATACTGTATCTAGGACATTATTAAACTTACAAGAAAACAGACCAGATGTCTATAAATATGGAAATAAATGAAATCCCTTTCATGAAGCCATTAAGTCAATCATATTTGACTTTTACAAATACCAAAACCAGTGAAATCTAAACAATTCCTAGCCTTGATTTAATGTTGTGCATGACTGAAGAGCCGGCCCAGAAAAACCACATAACTTTAACTGACATATCACATATCACTGAGCGCCAAAGTTACCAAAATGAGAAATTAGACAAATGAGAACTAAATACATAAATATACTTCCATGTATTCATTTAAAGTTTTCCAAACTACGGCAGCTCTTATAAATTTTACTAACTCCAACCAGGTGCTCTCAGTAAAAGAGCCAGTAAACCTAAAAGTCATTATCCCAGATCAACTGAAAACAATGCATCTGCTCTCATTGGTTCAATCAGTAAAAAAAGAGGCCTCGGCCCTTGAGCACAGTTGATCCCTCTTCAGGCTTAAGTCAGGGTACTTTAACAGAAACACAAACCTGCTGTGACAGCCTGGTCACACACCTGAACACAGTCCTTAAAGAAATAAACCTTTACATTCTCCCTGAGCATAGGTGTGAAAGGGAAATGTGCTTAACTCCACCAGATTTTAGAAAGTTTTTTTCTTGATCTATTTATTTAACAAGCATTATTCAGCTGTGTGCAGTTGTGGCATGTTTCTCTTCAGCAATAGTGTTTCTCCTTCATCTCATTACCAAAAAACAGGCAGCTTCATTAGTCATGACTGCAGCACTTAATTAAGTTTGTGCCATTCGTTTGGATTTTTCTGTAAATTTAAAAGAATCTCTGATGCTTCAAAGTGCCTCTGGGCCCTTCTGTCTCTGTTGTCATTAAAATTAAACATGTCCTCTGCCTACATTTTCACAGGGTATTGCCCATTTTAAAATCAAAAATGTAAATCTAGTCAGATTTTACTGTTTGTGAAGGTACTGTGAAAGCTAATAAATAGATTAAAGAAATGATGGTTCATATCTCTGGGATTTGTAAGCATGACATCTTCTAGATGATTAACCACTCTGCATTGTGCAGAATCTCAGCGAGCTGATTCAAATAAATTGGAGGCTTATTTGAAAGATGCAAGCAAAAAGAGCCTATTTGTTCACCAAGGAAAGACACTGTAATTAGCATGAAATTCATGCTTTGTGCTCTCCTTTCCTCCCTCCCCCTCTCTCTAACGTAATAACTGGTAGAGATATTGGACAAGCACCTTCACCCCCNCGCCGCCTGCCTTTGCATTGTAGCCAATTACTGTTACAGATGGAAAATTTCGCTTGACCTGGGGAATTTATGAGCCCACATAAAATCATACTTCAGCTCTCACACCCATTCAAAGCAATGTAGTTCAAATTTCTCAAGGCTGATGAAGACATGATGAAACTGGGCACATATGACAACTTGGCCACATAACAAAAAGCTGATGAAACAGTGAGACAAACCTGGTAACTGTTTTGAGGAGCATCAGATTGCAAGTGCAAACAGAGTTGCACTATAGGGGTGAATAATTTGTGAGGAGGGTAGTTTGTGTGTGTGTGTGTGTGGAGGGGGTGCACCATTGTTTAGAGTTTATAAAAACAGCTCACTGCAGTAGTGTAATTCTTTTCTGTCACAATGATGTTCCCTCTTGTTGGGTGGAAGGCAGTCAAGCTGTTTTGATGGATTTTGGGCACAATAAAGTATTACTAACACAAATCACACTTCACCATAACAACTCTATTTTACAACACTCTCAGCAGCAGATATGAGTTTTAAACTTTCCCTGACTCACTGCTGTTTCATTTGAGCTTGTTAAGTGAGTACAACTTGTGAACAGCATTAAAGGAGCAGATGTCTAAACATCATGCTACGTAGATAAAAAGGTCTGAAGTCTGAGGGTTTAGAATTGCTGATGCCAAATTTAAGATGGATTTAAGTGCACAAGATTCATGCAAAACTGAATGAATGCATTTACTCTGAAAAGATTAAATGTGTGCTGGTTATGAGTATGTGCCTCTAAAGCTGTTTGAGAAGCTGAAAGTTGTTTAAGAGTTAGTTAATTAGTGAATTAATTTTCAGCATCATCAAATATAAATATATATAATATATAAAGTCAAAACTCTATAATGGTGCGTTTGGGCGTTCAGGGCTGAATTTAGATAAGATGGGGGACACAAAGGGCAGGCAAGTGTTTCCATAACATGAGACTAAATAGATCATGTGGAGGTTAATGAAACAAGATCGCAGTTTGTCAGATCAGTTTAATTGACATTTGATATGTCCCCTTTTTTTAACCATATTCTAAAGATGATAGGGTGCTGATGCGTTGATCCTCCACTGACGTTCAGAAACATGAAATTGTAGCCAACAGCGCCCATAACAGAGGATCACATCACAGTGGCGAGTTAAGCAATGAGGCTGATCTGAGGGCACAAAAGTAGCACATACTTAGGTTCTCGTTTCTCTATCAAAGTTTGGACTGAAGATGGAGGGATAGTGGATGAGTGTGTTGCGTTTCACAATTTTCAACCAACTTTACTTCAGGTACATTTGCAAATAAAGCCGCTGCACCACTCGTGGTTTCAGGTTGATCCCAGCGTGATCACGCAAAACAAAAGCCACATACCTTGTTGAAGTTGTAGTAGCCCAAACAGTGGGAAAAATCCAGATTTGGTGGATCTCCTGGGATAGAATTTCCACCGGCTGTGGGGTAAAATCTTACATCCATGGTACCTGGAGGAGCCGCGCAGCTGGAGCAACTCTGCACGGAGCTCGGTGTGTTTGTGTCCGCTACAATCCAAGCGCACGGAGGACGCGTGGAGAAAGCGGCGGGGGAAACCGAGCCAAGCTCTGTGGCTAAATGGAGAGAAAAGGTTCTGGCAGAAGCCTTGAAACTTTGGATATTCCTCTTCTACACCTGGTTCATTTGCGAGGAAGCCCACGTGAAGTCTGGACCGAGCCCAAGCGGTACACGGAGCATTTACGCACAGAAGCCACGAGACCGGCGACTCAGCGCGGGTCCTCTTCCTCCTCCTCTTCTTCCTCTCCTTTAGCCAAGAAAAATTCAAATAAACTGGTGACAAGAACACCGCAGTAAGTCCACAAAATGTCCACACGCGTACCACGGATCTCTCACAAGTTCCCTTTTCCAAACTAGTTCTGAAGCAGTTTTAATAATCAGAGAAGTAGCTAATTGGCTGCTAAATATAACATTTGGAGAATTTGTAAAACAAGCAAAACAACAATCCACAGATGGTGTATTTTAAGTGGACATGATTTAGAATACCAGCTATACCAGCTCAGCTTTCAGCTCTGCCTGGAGTGATGAACAAGGCAAAATGTGTGAACAAGCAAGCCACGCCCCAAACAGGCGAAGCCACGCCCACGAAAACACCGCATTTAACTCCATGTGACATGTCCTCTGAACAGAATTAATTATGCTCACATTCATCAGGAATTTGAATTTTAAGGCATATTGATTCCAGAGGCACGTGTGCATCATTTTAATCCAGGTTTTTGATGGATTTTGGGCGATGCATCAGGTTTAATGAAAGATTTTTTTTTTTAATACATATGTAATGCAACAAATGAAAGATAAATTCAATAAGAAGTGAAATTACAAAAATGATGTTGGACTCCAAAAGGGTTATGGATTCTTGATTGTTTTCTTGATTCTAGAATATTGAGTCTTAACAATGCTTACAATTATACAAATTCTCTAAAAACTCATATTAAAAATTATTGGTTCCAGAAAATTCTCCAAGCTTAATTGTCATGTGATCCATGACCATCATGATAATAAACATGGTCATCATAATAAACATGATCAAAAACAGTGAAACCTTGGTGAAACAGAGTTTTGCTTTTTTCAAAGCCTCATTTTTTTAACAGGCAAATGAAAGACAAATTTAATGAAAAGTGAAATTACACAAATCACTTTAGACTGCATATGGTAAAAGTATTGCTAATGTACAGTATGTCAATGGAGAATGCCATCATGGTGTTAATAATGATTACATTAGAGATCATTAAGTGCATTCAAACCACTGTGTCACTTTACTCTTTCTAGGACTGTTATTGTATCTTCTCTTGCAATTTAAAGTTTAAATTTCTTGTTCAATTTCAATTCAATTTTTCAATTTCTTTTTTTTAAAATTTCATTACTTTCACTTGATTTATCCATGTTGTGCTATCAGGGGTAGATGACATTTGTTCTCCTGAAAACAAAAAAAATAAATAAATAAATAAATTTAAAAAAAAATAAAAAATAAATAAATCTGTCAACCTTCATGCTGTGTGTGTCCATATTTAATAAGAGTTTTCCCAATCTCAATGTCAGATCCCTTATTAAAACAGTCTTTAGGTGCAATAATAATAATAGGGTATTTCCTAATTATTTAAAAATGACAAAATATCACTCGTAGTATGACAAGCAGAGGCGGTGGGGCTGTAACACTGGTATTTGGAATAATGAAATAATTGTCTGCACTTTTGAGATGTGAAAAGACAAATTATAAAGGAGAAGGTAATTTTGTGCTATTCAGAAAATGTATTGTGTTTATACTGCACAACATTCAGCTCTTCAGCCCTGAAAAACACACGTGCTGCATACTGTAAAAAACAAAAAAAAAAAGACATTTGACATTCTTATTCATCAATTAATTAATCAATATGTTTATGATGCCTAATATATCCACTTTACTCTACCTTTATCTACTTTTATTATTCCCCTAGTATCCCCTTTCTGTGGTAGCCCATGTATCTAATGTAACCCATCATAGCCCATGTCATAATTAAATAAAACTTTTTTTCACCTTAATATGCTGTTTTCTCCTTTTGTCTTAGCTATTTTGTTTATGGAAGATTGTAAAGAAATAGTTGCTTTTTTAAACTGTTGTTTCCAGCGTTATTTCTTTGTCCACTCCCTTCTCCCTGTCAGCCTAGCATCCAGTTTACAACAGTATACACACTGTATCATAAAGTAATTGTGAAGTTATAATAAATATATAACTTGTAATTTATTCCCTCATATGTTAAGCATTGCTGTTCTTTTACATGTAGGTGCTTCAAGTGAGTATTGTAAGGCATACACAATGCTATGCGAGTGAGATGTGTGTTGGCATGTAATGTAATATACTGAAGCTTAATCAATGCCACACAGCGCTAATGTCTGCTGTGCTGCTGCAGGAGATAATCCTCATTTGAAAACTCTCCAGTGCTTACTTAGTGATTGTCAATAATCCACAATAGTTGCCAAGAAATACACTTTGTAATTATTGACACTAACGCGTATGCAAACTGTTTTTCATCATGTTTCTCTTTGATAGTAGCTCTTACATACATAACGAAGCAATGCCTTAACATGCTACACACACACTAATACACCCACCCAATCAAATCTCGTTCAGTCTTCCACATAAAGTCCCTCACACACCACACATCAGATAAGCAAGAAGCAAGCTCTGCTACATCTCTAATTCAGCTTGTTTATTGGATGTTTTGAAGACGAGAGAGGTGTGGGTATTTTGACTGCTGTTGTTGTTGGTTATTCCTGTTTTTAATGTTGTGTGGTTTTGAAACAGGGAGCAGAATTAATTTCCTTTCTGATGGCTGGGTATCAGTGTCTGAGCCAGATGAATTATGCTTTTCTACCATATGTCATTTCCTCTCTGCCTGGCAGCGCTGGAACCATTTGGTAACCTGAAAACAAATTATCTTCTGTTGGCTCCTGCTCAAATTCTATTAAAGCAGTGCAGAGTAATTATATTGAGGTACAAAAGAGTAATAAATGCAAAATAATTAATTAACCTTATAATCTTTATTTACGATCCCCCTTCATATTAAGTGTCTGATTCTGTCAGTGTGACACCTTCGTAAATAACTGCTGTCACTGAAAATCCACCAATTACTTTTTCATGGTACATGTCATGAAAAATAATTATTTACTATCTCACCTTTGTCATGTTAAAGGACCATATCACCCATTTTGCATGTTTGAGCCTAATATGTTCCATTTTCATACACGTAAGGTTACTGACAATCATTTCCCAAAGGATAAAACCATATTTCAGCTTTCCTGATATTTTGCAAAATTTCTTAATCTTTCAAAATCAAATATTCAAGCGATACACCCACCTTAAAAATTAAAAAATTATTGTTTCACCAGCTAATAGTTATGCAGCCTTATGAAGTCATAGTTGTTTAGACTTTTCCATAAATACAGGTCTTCTTTTGGGACTATATTCCCCGGTACATTCAGTCTGCGGTTTTTTATTGTGCTTAAACACTAAAATGACATAAATTCTAATAAAAAACTGAATACACATGTTGTTTGTGATGATGGATTACCTATCCCAAGAACATTTCAAGTATCAATAAGTTGATTTTAATAGCGTACCAGNATGGATTACCTATCCCAAGAACATTTCAAGTATCAATAAGTTGATTTTAATAGCGTACCAGAATGAGCTGAATGGTCAACTCAATGGTGGTCTGGAATGTAGGGAAAAATTACAGTATTTAAGTCACCGTTCCAGTAGTATGCTTTGGGAAATGATTGTCAGTAACCTTACGTGTATGAAAATTGAATATATTAGGCTCAAACATCAAAATGGCCAGTATGGTCCTTTAAATTTAGCTGTAGGCCTGGGAACTTGACATGCTCAGAGCTATTATGATTAAGGAAATATGCACGTCACAGCTAAATTGGGTGTTTAATTTACTGGTGGAAATTTATGGAGACAGTGACATACATTAATCCAGCATGATTCTTTTTGACAAAGTAATGAGATGTAAAATAAATAAATAAATAAAATCAAGTCACACATATGTTGGCATTGGCAAGTTCTAATGTATTTAAAGGGAATTTCATCAATGTTACATATCAAATTCAGCTTATTGGTCCAGGGAACAGTATTCAGCATGTGAAAACAACTGCAGAAAGTTTTATGAGACTGCAGAAATGCTGTGTAAAATCAGGGTAAATGACTCTTATGACATCACAGGGCTACTTTCTGTTGTTGCCTTAGACAACAACTGTTGGTGCAAGACAAATCTGAAAACTGAAGCCTCGGCTTGAACTTTCGAGTGAATTCAACATGTTGTCTTTAGTACCAACAGGAAGTAACCTCCGTGATGTCATAGAGGTCAGTTTCCCTGACTTTGCACAGCGTCCTCTACAGCCACGAAGATGTTCATATGCGCTGAATAGTGCTCAAATACAAATAAACTCAATTTAAAATCATTAATCATTTAATTATGGGCTATTTACTTGTTAAATTTATAACTCATCAAGGAAAATTACGTGACTTATAACTTGTTTTATTTTTTTGATTGTGTTTTACTAAATTTTACACAGATATTAAGTCAAGAAATTTTAAACAATCTAAAAAATGATCCCCAGGGGAAAATGTAGAAAAATCTTTAAGAATAAGATCAAAGAAGAGGAATTAATTTTTTTTTTTTTTAGAAAATTTTAATGTTTCAGAAAACCAAGAAAAAAAAAATATTTTCATGTGATCCATTTTTGATAAATTTTTAAAGTCCTTCACACTTGCTCTGTAAACAACAAAAAGGCTTTTCACGAGCCAAAATTTGTCTAGTAGAGGATTTGTTTTACAGTGCACCTTTTTAGGTGGCAAATGAAAGCCAAATTCAATGAAATGTAAAACTGTAAAAATGACTTTAGACTTGAGGTTTAGAGAAGAAAAAACTGAAAATAAAGCAGCAGTTAAAACTCATAATTGCAGATTCATGCTTTCAAATTTACTTTAAAGTAATTACTGTATGCTCTTGAATTCACACTTCTTGAATCATTATGGTTGATAATACTAATACTGATTGAGTACAATTTCACTTTCTACTTTAAATGTGAACACCAGTGACAGTGTGAAGAGATCCAACTTCACCTTGACTTGCAGACTTCTTTCCTTTTATTTATGTAAAACACTTAATTAACTTTCAGTGTAACCACAGCTTTTGTTCCAAAGCAAAATCTTTGCTTTGTGAGAGTATTAATCTTTTTTTTTTTTTTTTTTNTTTTTTTTTTTTTTTTTTAATTTACATGTCAAACTGACAGCTTTTCTTCCACAGACAAGCTGCATGAACCAACCAAGGCCAAGAAAAAGTTGTTTCATTCAGAGCATTAAAGGACCATACCAGTGACCATGCATGTTTGCACCTAATATATACAACTCACATATAGTATGTTACGTTACAGCCGATCAATTTCCAAAACATAAACCGTATTTTAGTTTTCCTGTTATCTTTTCAAATTCCCTAATCTTTCAAAATCAAATGTTCAGGTTATACAACACCTTAAAATTCAATGTTTCACCTTCTAACACTTATGCACGTTTATTGAAGGCACAGTCATTTTAATTTCGCTGTAAAAGTAATCTCCTGGGATGCTGCTTCTTGGTGGAGACATACATTGTCTTCCGTGCAACTCCACGTTGGATCGGTTAAATAAAGTTACTTCGACAAAAAACCTAATAGACATGTTGTTTGCTGTGATGGATTACTTATCTCAAGTGTGTTTCAAGCCTCTACAAGTTGATTTTTATAGCATGCTGGAATGAACTGAAACCACTGGAAGTCTGGAAGGTAGGAAACAAAATTTCTGAAATATATTTTGGAAAATGGTTGTCAGTAACATAACATGTGTATGGATATATTTGGCTCAAATGTGCACAATCGTCGGTATGATCCTTTAAGAGTTCTCTGCTCAGGCGAAAATGTTAGAGGAGCAAAATGGGCATTGCTGCAAGGCTTCATGGTAGTTTCTGTTGAGTGTTAGTGAACAGCCACTTCACTAATACAGTACTTAACAGACACACACACACACACACACACACACACACACACACACACACATACTCATCAGTGACAGATTTAAGTCTGACACCCGCTCTGAGATAGAGACTGGCCTGGCTAGACGCCAAGGTGGAGTACACATGAAGGGATAACACACTCCATACCTTACAGAAAACATTCTAAAACTCTCTGTCAAGTCCATCACTGTTCTGGATACATATAAATAATAATAGATCAATACAGTCAAAGCCAATAAACTCTCTTGTACCTTCTGCTATTAAATATTTTAATTTGCATAAGATGAAATTTACATTTAATAATAATAATACACTTTATTTATATAGCACTTGTCAGAACTGCAGTTACAGAGTGCTTCACAGAGAAGGAACAACAAACATCAATCCACAGAATCACACCAAAACATGATGCCTGAGANGTGCTTCACAGAGAAGGAACAACAAACATCAATCCACAGAATCACACCAAAACATGATGCCTGAGAAAAAATCCAGACATACAAAGTACAATACAGTAACCCATCAGAATTGAAGACACTATTGATGTTATGAGCCTGTGCAATCCAAAAAAAGAAGTAAAATAAGGTAAAATAAATAAGAGGATACAAACAAATCTATTAATGGTACCCAAAATAAGGATGAGAACAATTAAAACAGCAGCTTTAACAGCTGCACAGCCCCACCGCAGACAACCACCAAGACTTCATTTGCAAAAGTTAAACTAGAAGTCAGATTATGCAAATGCCTGTTAATATAAATGTGTTTTTACCAGTTTTTTTTTTTTTTTTAAATGCTGCACTGACTGAGCTGAGCAGATACTGAGGGGTCGATGGTTCCACAGTGTGGGAACAACAACGCTAAATGCTCGACCCCCATTTGTTTTGTACCTGGACCGAAGGATGTGTAATAGCTTTTGGTCTGCAGATATACAGTAATTTGTACTGGATGTTTCTACATCTTTTTTTATATGTAATTTTTACATATTTTTTATACATGTAATTTTACATACAGTATGTAATAGATGTTTTACTTATCTGAATTATATATTTTATTATATTTGGAATCATTTTACATTTTGTGATTGCTCTATTGCTATTTGTCTTGCTTTATTGTTTCTATGCGTGTTTTATGCATTTATTATATGTTATATGTGTCTTGTTTGTTCTTATCTCAATGGCTGCTGTAGAACAAGTTTTCCTAAAAGGGATAATAAAGTGAAATGAATAACTAAAATCCATATATGGGTACTTACTGTCTTGATCATCCCTAAAATTTTCATCCACTCCACCTAACATCCACCCACCCAAAATTATAAATATACAAAGATCAGATGTCACTGAGTGTCTGATTGGGCTACATAGTCAGTGAAACTAATTACACCATTTAAACCATAATCAGGCATGTTTTGCAGTGATGACTGGAAGGACAGACAGACAGCTGTGCCAAAAGGTTCACCACAATTATCAAAACACAAGTTACTAATAAAATTGCAAAAGAAATGTTTAAAGCTGATCGCTAGCATGAGGAGAGATGTGTGTGTGTGCTATCACACTCCAGTATCAGTAAGCTCTGGTTTTACACACAGCTGATCTGGTTACGAGGCGATACACTGTATGTAAAAGCTCATTGTCATGGTCACAGTGAGGTTAAATGCAGTAGATGATGATGATGATGATGGTCATTTCTGATGTCATAAATACTGTACAATATTCCTCTAGCACAGTGGTCACCAACTAGAGGACTCCGGTCCAGATCTGGACCTAGAGAGTCTTTTATCTGGACCATTGAGCATTTCTTGTGATACTAATATTAAGTTATTATGGATGAGAGGGTCGGTCAGGTTGGGGGGGNAGAGGTGTTGTGATTTCCAACCCTCAGCTGGAGATAGTTGATAGTTGAGTAACTGGACCCACCTGAATTTTAGTTGAAAACCCCCGCTCTAGCAAGTCATGATATGTTTTTATTATGTTTTTATTAGGCAGGTTTGAGCTTTATGTTACTGTTTTGTTCATTACATACTGTAATTTTATGGATACTGAACAGTGAGTTTATGGCATTTTCCTCTTAATCAGTATAATATTTTATATTATTTGTACAGTGCCTCCTCATGGCTTTTATTGCAGTTTATTTTGCCCACTCAATCTGTGCCCTATATCCATATAGGAGAAGAGATTTTAGTTGGTTGTCTGTCACAAGTGGCAAATGCTCAGAGTTGCACAATGTCAGTGGAACATTCATAACACATTCCATCAGGAGTGACATACCTACATCAGGTTACCAGCTGTTTGCATGGTTAACTGCTGTCAAATTAGCAGCCAAAGTCTTAAACCCGTCTCACAACGGGTAGGCAATGAGACTCCTAATGAAACAAATATATCTGGGATTTATCTGGGACTTGGACCTGTTGTCAAGTGGTTGATTGGCCTTAAGGAGGAAGTTTTTCTTTTCACCAAAATAATGTGAGGAAAAAAAAATCAGACAAACTTTTGTTGCTCATAAATGATGTGTTTAAAATCGAAGTTTGTTTTTTGACAGGCACATTCCATCATTTGAATAAAGTACAGGGCAGACAGAAAATTTCAGGGCTCATTAAAAACACATTTGAAAAGTAGAGTGACCATTTCATTTGCAGATTTACATTAAGTTAAAATGATCCCCTGTATAACTCGTCACATGGAGCAGTAACAAGATTTAAGACTTTTTTGGAGGTGTGTTGAAATCAAGTTTGCCTTCTGATTTCATAATTTCAACATCCCAGTCGATGCAATTACAATTTATAAAGGACCAGCTCATTGTTGATGTTGTTGAGAGTTTGTAACAACCGTAAACCAGCTGATTCTACCACTTGGTGATGTGATGGATTACTTATCTCAGGCATGTTTCAAGTCTCTACAAGTTGATTTTTATAGCATACTGGAATGAACCGAAATCAATGGCAGTCTGGAAAGTAGGAAAAACTATTTTAATATTCACTGCTTCTGTGGTGTGTTTTGGAAAAGGCTGGGTTGTATTTATTGGGCTCAAAAATGCAAAATTACTGATATGGTCCTTTAAAGGCAAACCAGCTCCATTCTATTCGTATTGGATGCGTTTGCAGTAACATTTCCATTGATGAATTACATCTCTGCCTCTTAAATTTGCATATGAACACGTGTAGTACAATTAACACCATAAGCTAATGTTTTCATGGAATTCATTGACGTAGCATTTTATTCAGAGACTGCCAGTAGCTATGGTACACAGAACCAAATGTTATCTTTATACACAAGCTGTACATGTTTGCAATGCACTTGCCTTCCAGCTTAATGCGCGTACTGTATCTTGAATTTAAACACGCCAATAACAGCAGAGACAGTTTTGCCATTAAATTACAGTTGGCCTTTTCATGAGCTGCACACACATTTAAATGATTTGTGTGTCCTTTTGTAATAAATGACACCTGTGTATGAAGAAAGACAAAAGCTTTTGCTGCTGTGCATACTGCTGGCTATTTTAATGCTCATCTTTTTCAGGCCTGTGTGGACCAATGAGCTACAAGGACTGCCTACTGACAAATCTGCTGGATGCTTCATTATATTATTCTCAATTAAAACCCATCCTCAGCAGCATTAGTCATCTTAGCATTCGTCATTCATACTAATTAGCACTTGCTTTCCATGCCTCACGCTGGAAGAGAATATTTCAATATCCCATTAAGCGATTCAGAGATATGCTCTTGATTGACGTTCTCTTAAATCTAGGAAATAATTACATTTTATGCTTCTTTTTTTTCCCTTTAATTTTAATTTCAGATTTCCTGAGGTTTTGTGGGGTCTATGTTGAAATCTGGTTACATTTACCCACATCATTGCTGTATAATGAAAAAAATAATAAAAACAAAAACTTATCCTGGCTCTTGGAGTTAATTAATGAGTAGAAATGGGTTGTATAGTGCAGGTTTTATGGTTAGTCTGACTTTAGTCTGACTTTTAAATCACTCATTCGCTCTACCACTACACTGCAAAACAGCATACAAAATATAAACAGTCGTCATCATCATCATCATCATCATCAACATCATTATCATCATCATCAAAGTAACATGGACTGCACTAATCCATCTGCTGGCCTCATTCAATGAGCTAAAGATACATGATACATCATATTTATGGTCCAAACCATAGAAAGGTAGAAGGCATGTGTATTTAGACTTTCCTTCTTTATTTTAGAATATTCATTTTGATCAAACAGTATGCCATAAAGTTATTAATTTTCATGTTTTGTCAGGACATTATTCCAGAAAGGTTTGCTCATAAAAAAACAAAACAAAACATTACAAATTGCTCCCAAATCACTGTTCATTTTCTAAATGGTACAGTGTAATGAGTTTCTTGAAACAACATCCTTTGGCTAATGATTAATAGTTGCAGGCTATTATTTGCAGGATGCAATCAGTTATTCTGTAACACATCATGGCAAACATCTTTTTTATTTCTCTCACAAATTGAACATAAAAGAAGTTGTTTTTTTATTTTGATTTTTGATGTAAATTACAGTGTTCCCTGGGTAACTGTCATCTCATCGTGCAAAGAAAAGGGAAACTGTCACCTGTCATGTAGATTATAACCTGTTCTCAGCACCGAATGTCAAAACAGCGTGATGGCAGGGAGTGAACGAATAAAAAACAATTACAAGTATGTTAATACAAACAATTTGATTCAATACACAGTCAATCATCTAAAACATCAAACTGGCTTCTTAAATTGAATTTTACTAACCATTGTTTGGAAAGGCTTTGATGGCTGAGGTGAAGGGAGGAGAATATTAATATAAAAAGAGAGATATTACTGAATCCAAGATGTACTGTTTTGATACAGATAGATCTTAACCCCTTAATCTCTGCAAGTGAATACTTTTACTTTACTTTATGAGACATAGTATACTGCTCTCATTTGTCTTGTGGCGTGTGTCTGTATTAGTAGGACTAGGAAGTCATGATGCTGTGTTATATGTTACACCGTGGTCCAGGAGAAACGATAATTCATTGCATTGTATGCCCTGTGCATATGGTGGAATGACAATAAAGTTCAGTTGACTTGATGAGAAATTTAAGCCTTTTTATCATAAAACCGAATAACAGTAAATAATCCAGGACCATTAAATAAACTTGATGGATTTACTGTAACTTTCCACATTAGTAACCCATTAATAATGATGGAGAACATAAACAAAAATCATGATAATTCCCTTATTGGAAACGTGATGAATACATTAAAAAAAAAAAAAAAAAAAAAATCCATTGTACTGTTACTTTTCTAATACAGGCAGTCCCTGATTTACGAATGTCCGACTTACCAACAACCCGTACTTATGAACCGACTGCCGTAAAGCCTATTAAATTAAAAATTCAAGTTACAGTGATTTGATTACAACAGCGCACTACTTTACAATGCCTCTTCTGATGTGCAAGACATCAATAGGAGCGAGAGTGTTAACCTACGTGTTTTTTTATACCCTCACACACACACACACACTCTCCATTATGTTTACGATGTTTTAGGATATCTGGAAGTGTTTCTTTAATGTTTCTTATGCATAGAAAGGTAAAATAGATATGCTAGATACGCACCTAAGTAAAATATATATGCTAGACACGCACCTTACGTAACTGTTCCGACTTACGTACAAATCCAACTTACAAACAGCTGTGGGACTGCCTGTATGGGATTTTAAATTTCCCTTAAAGGACCATACCACACATTTTGCATGTTTGAGCCTAATATATTCCATTTTCATACGCGTTAGGTTCCTGCTAATCATTTCCCAAAGGATAAAACCATATTTCAGCTTTCCTGATATTTTGCAAACTTTCTTAATCTTTCAAAATCAAATATTCAAGTGATACACCCACCTTAAAAATCCATGTTTCACCTGCTAATAGTTACGCAGCCTTATGAAGTCATGAAGTCACAGTCGTTTAAATTTTTCCATAAATGCAGGTCTTCTTTTGGTACTATATTCCCCGGTGGAGACATACATTCACTCCACACCTTTTATTGCGCTAAAATGCTAAAATTACGAAACTTTGAAAAAAAACCCTGAATACACGTGTTGTTCACAATGATGGACTACATATTCCAAGAATGTATGAAGTATCAACAAGTTGATTTTAATAGCTTACCAGAATGAACTGAAACCAGTGGCAGTCTGGAAATTTTTTTTTTTAAACTCACCATTCCAGTAGTATGCTTTGGGAAATGATTGTCAGTAATGTTATATGTATGAAAATTGAATATATTAGGCTCAAATATACAAAATGGTGGTATGGTCCTTTAAAATTCCATTTATTGTAGACGTGTTGTACATCATTTTATACAGATTTTCCCAGAATGCATACTGTCTGGAAACGTTTTGCTCTTTTTGACTCTCCACTAGAATTCAAAATAACATTGTGTCTTAGAACAGTATTTGGCTGCACAATATGAATTTGTGAAGATGGACCACTGGTGGTTACCTCAGAGTTTTGGCTTATGTGGATAAATATGTTGCCAGACTACAGAGATTCAGGGCAGTCTATGATTCAGATGCAGATTTGAAAACATTTCTCCTGTTTCTTCTTTAAATCAGTTGAGATGTGTCACTGTAATAATTCTGTAAAAATGAGCATATGTGTACAGCACTATAATGACTTATCTATTAAAAGACAGACCGTTATGCAGTTTTGACAGACAGGTATACACCTGGGGAAGTGCTTATGTATTGTGTATGTACTGCTTCATACTGATTCTCTCTCTCAGCCTCTTTTTCACTCCCTGTTCTCTCTGCAAACTAATCCCGATCCTGAAGGAGGCTGAACTAATAAAAACAAAAATATCACAGTGAGTAACACTTGTAACTGTGTTTCAGAAACATAGCTTTCTGTCTATTTCTTATAACTCAAGCATCTTCTCGGTTAGAGTATCCATGCATATCTTAAAATGGGAAATAAATTACAGATTGTTTCATTTGGGATAATAGTTTCCATGCATTCTGTTGCCTCATCAGATGGAGTGCTTGTGCTGTAACATTCGTCTAATCTAAAAACAAGCTCTGACAGCATTTTGGGTTTTATTTGCCTTCATTTTATGGGTTTAAAAGCACTTTTCTCTAACTATCCATCTGGCTTATTTTAGTATAACAAATCTGACAGTGGATATATTGCCTTTTAAGTTTTGAACTTTTATATGCAAAGGGATTTCTTTCAAATACCACAAAAAATAACTAACTAACTAACTAAATAAATACATAAATATCAGCATTTTTAATAATATAATACAAAACAATAACTATTTCTTTTGATACTTTATGTCAATTTTTTAAAAAGTAATAAACCAATCTCAGTGAGAAAAAAAAACAAGCATATTTATCCCACCAAAGATAAGGATCTGGATGTGGTGGATTAAAATATATACTTGGACAAAGGGTACATTGATGGAATTGCTGTAAGTAACAAATAGGTCTAAAACCATGTAGCCGTGACTAATGTGTAGCTGGGATGATGCTGATTCAGTAGCATGAAAACAATTTTAGTTACAGAGGTAGATCTACAAAATACAGTATTATGCTTATTAGACTTGTTTTATTTTTTTTCTCACAGGCCAGTATGTTATTAGACCAATTTTGTATACACAAAATAATGAGTGCCCTTTTAGTTTTTCACAACTCATTAGTATGTGTGAGAATAACAAAGCATGTTTCAATATAAATTCAGTCTGAACCAATAAAATGATATTTGAAAGATATGTTACAGCCATACTAATACACTGTTGATCAGCACTCCAACAAGATTATATACAAAATTGTTGAAGAGAACGCTTTAGACTACACACACGTTTGTAACCATGTAAAAGCCAAGATTATGAATGCTATTTGTTATTTTTATACGTGCTTCATACTGCAGTAATACATAACACTGCACTGCTGCCATACCCATAATTTGAGAAAAGAATGCTGTATTGAAAATGATTGCTTTCTCAGATTCAGCAGTGGGACCACTATACTGCGGCTGCAGATATCAGTCTAGTGCTTTCAGTCATTTCAACGCATTTTCAGTGTGAAACTGTGTGAAACAAAGCTTTCTTCTTTGAAGATTTTACTTTGAGCAGAGGCTCTGCAAAGTACAATTCAGGGTATGAATGACAGCTCGTTATCACACTGCTTGTGCTGTAGCTTATATTATTGTCTCCTATAACTGTTTCGGCAGATATGTTAACTTTGTGTATAGGGAGCTGACACAATATCATAAACACTTATACAATGCAATGCAATACAAACAGCAAATACTACCATTATGATGCATGGAAGATTTTATCTTGTTCAGACTGTTTCTGAGAGGTGTGGATTTAACATAACTTTTTGCAACAAAATAATAGCTGCACCTTTCAGCATAAATGCAATATAATGTAATACAGCAACACCACAAGCTATGACCTCAGAAACAGCCATATTTGGGTAAACACCCACCCCCTCAATAATTAACAATAATGATCAATTCTAATTTTTAAAATAGCTACCAAAACACATAGAAAAAATGAAATTAGTGAACCAAAAAAATTGATTGGGATTTGGATATTTTAATCTGTAATATTGGATTTTGGGCCAAAATTATGTTTATTAGGCATATTCCTGTTCATTCAGTTGATACACAAGAGGTGCTGCTCACACACTAGCTTGCATACTTCACATGAATCTGGAGGACTAAACAGTATATCCACTAGGGGGCAGTGTGAGGACTGAAGCATAGTCTCTGGTCGTTACTGTAACACCTTAAAAATTATTTCGGGCAAAAAATAATAATTGTGTGCGATGATTATCTATCTCAAGCATGCTTAAAGTCTCAACAAGTTGATTTTTCTTGAGTACTAGAATGAACTGAAACCATGGCAGTCTGAGAGGTAGGAAAAACAAATGTAAATTTACCGTTTTGGAAAGTGGTTGGCAATAACATAATGTGTATGCAGGTTGTATTCGTTGGGGTCAAACATACAAAATGAATGGTATGTTCCTTACTTTCAAAATAGCACTTTAAATTAGGATGAACTTGCCTTTCACAAAATTCTAGCACTGCTGTCAGTTATTATTTCCCCAGATCATTATTGGTTTGGTTGGGTTAACACAGACAGCTCTAATCTAACCAGCACATTCAAAGACTTCATTGCTCGTGGCAAAACTGTTTCTGAAGCAAGTCACAGAAGGAGAACAAGCCCCGTTCTGCCTCATGTATGTCCTCTAATCATAGCAATAATGCAGATACCTTTGCAGCATCAAAGACAGGTGATTCTATTTGATCCAATGTGACCACTGTCTAATGCCTGTCACTAGCCATATTCTTATGTTTATATCACGGTTTGGAGGAATCCTCATGAATATTTATGCACCACTACAACTGAATGCTCAGCATGAAATGAAATACTGCGCTGCTTGAGGATTGTTTGGCTTCAGACACAAATCTAAATCTACATATTGCCAGTTGCATACAAATAGAAGTGCTACAGGCTTGAAAATACTGTTTTAAGGCTCGAGTCGACATGTCTGTTCAAATGTGGCGAAGACCTTTGTTGGCATTTAACGACACCATTTCAGGTGGGCATGCAGACATTGTTGCTGCTGTTGGACAAATATTTCTGATGTTTTTCTCTTCCTTATCTCTAATTTTACTCTTTGGTTAACATTTAGAATTTGTGACTTTCCACTGGCAAAAAGAAAATAGGATGAACTTGCCTTTCACAAAATTCTAGCACCGCTGTCAATTATTATTTCCACATTTATTTTGTTAATTCCTCCAACACTCTCTTTAAACTGATGCATTTTATTTTTGCCTGACCACATCATGCTCTGAGCACTGAGATTGACACAATGCAGGGGGAGTATGAACATAGCAACATTTTCCAGCTGCATTAAAATAACTGCATTTTCTCTTCTATGGTCCAATAACTGAAGAAAGGATCTTGATTTGTTTTCCCCTATGGCTGCAAATCTCATTTTTATAGCACAAGATATTATGTGCAAACCAATTCCAAATCCACTTTTCCAGTCTTCTTTTCCATTATCACAATAAAATCGGGGCTCGTTTTTATGATGGTTGGATGTTCAAATACATTAAAATGGGTCTGAGAATAGCCTTGCTCTCTTGGCCGTTGTCTTTTGAATTAAATGTCAACATAGGTGTAAAACAAAATGTAACCTCATATTCTGCTGAATATAAATGTGTCATTTGCTGATATAGATGAGTCTGGCAGAGAAAGAGGCTCATCTCTGTGCTCATAAATTAACTAGGGACTGTCCATGCTTGAGTGACACATCTTTGATTTGTAGCTAGCAGTTAATTTCAATCCAAATCCACCATGCTGTAATTTCTCATGACTTTCCAGACTTGCCATGTAGAGGAAAAAGGAATACACCACCACTAAATAAATGAGACGCCATGCAACCTTTTAAAGAAAGTCATTTGCTAATGCAAACTAAAGCAAACACCATCCAACTTCAGATTTAAATAGACACGAGGGGACAGTCAGTTAATAAGTCAAAACAAATTGCTGACGGTGCCTTGTGACAGCCCATTTAACAATTTCCACCACTGATATTCGTCCAGTATAATTGATTTGCGCAGTGTAATTATGTTGGGACAAACGCAGTGTTTTGAGTTGACTCATGCCTCCAGTAGAACCCCATATTAAGCTGTGTTAGGTGAGGATCAGGAGGGCAGCCAGTTTGGACAGGAAATAGAAACAGAGGGGAGGCTGGATCTGAGCCATGACCCTTCTACTGTCTCTCTCCAAAACTGTCATTTCCATTACTGCACATGCACCACAGCCCTGACAAACTCTCTCATCCCCTCTAACTCTATTCGATTGGACAACCATTGGACTGTGTCGTTAAATTTGTCAAAAATGGTTGTGTGTTCTGGAGCATGCATAGCTCCACAGTGCTGGTAACTTAAATCAGTATATATAATGGAGACATTTCTAATAATGCCCTACCTTTCATTGCAAAGGATAGTAGTTGTGGTCTACATATTGGATCTGGTCCAGTGTGTGTTCTTGAGCGGTAGAATGTGGATTTGCAGTAATGGTAGCTTCAAGATAATTTTCTGTGTGGAGCATGTGTCAGACATGCATATGTTGTGAGTAATTGTGAAGGAGCAGCAAAGTCTTCTCAATCCTGGATATTCATCCATGATGTTCATGACATTCAGCTTGGTTCAAACAGCAAGACTAAGGGCGTTTTCACACATGCTGTCTGAATCAGAGGCTAAATTGTTATAATGCATTTACTGCCTGGTTCAGTTCGGTTTCACGAAGGAAAAATCCATTCGTACCAAAATATATCAGCAAAGTCACACAAGAACGTTTGCTGTGTTCATTGCACAGAAATGTCTGGGGACATCAAAACAGGAAATGTTTATGATGCCAGGATAACTAGATAAAAGAAACAAAGATGGAATTTGGATACTTTCCTGGTCTTAGTCATCAGTTGGGCCAAATACCAAGAAAACTATGGTAGTATAATGCTGAAAATGTGTGGAAAACCACTTGCTACCTGTGAATTGCTTCACTTTATGTGAAGATGTGCTGCCTTCAGATGGCTGAGCGGGAGAATGGAGCACATTTTCACTTATAATCACATGCTGACATGTTCATCTGAAAACATGTTAGCTAAGACTGATATGTCACCTATTAACAGCATCTGCTGGATTAGCTAATCAAAGGTGTTGTTTATTTAACGTTAGCTATGCACATATTGCAAGCTCTAGTTCTAGACCAATCAGCAGATCAATTGCTCTGTAGTTGGTTTGGATGTAGACCAAAAATATAACTATTTGATTGGAACCGGACTGAGACCACTTCCTCAAAACGGTCTCAATTTGGTAGTTTTGGTCCATGTGCAGGTACAATTGCTGTGTTCAGACCTGCCCAAAAGAACTGTGCCAAGAGGGAGCGAACCCTAGTACAATTAGATCAAAATCATGTAAGTGTAAAAACTCCTTAAGTATGGATTCTGGTAAGTGCTATACTTAAAAAAATGTCGATAAATAATCATATGCAACATATAGTCCATAACAGTATTTTATATTAAATGTAGTATTAAATCTGAAAATTTAGTTCTCTGAATCTCTGAATTAAAATACTTTCAAAATGGTATAGAATGGAAAATGGCTGCAAGACAGAGCTGAGAAGACAAGGGGAATAGAAAAAGAGAAGAGAAGAGAAGAGAAGAGAAGAGAAGAGAAGAGAAGAGATATAACGACAGAAATGCTTTCTACGGNAAGAGAAGAGAAGAGAAGAGAAGAGAAGAGAAGAGAAGAGATATAACGACAGAAATGCTTTCTACGGACAATCCATTTACTCCCAAACACACCTTGGGTTATTGAGAATGATAATGCAGCAAGAGCCTTTTGTATTGTATCGCACAGACACATGTTTCTTCTAGCCTGACATAATTGCCATTCTTCCTCTATTTTCTGTCTGGCCAACATCAATCTCTGTTGCTGGGCTGTCAGAACTGTCGGAGGCACAGAGCAAAGTCAGAGCTGGCAGTATCAGGCTTTATGAAGTGGTGGAGCTAACCATAAGTTGCCGCTGAGGATGAGACATCATACAACTGGCTCAGCCAAAAAAAAAAAAAAAAAAANAAAAAAAAAAAAAAAAAACTGTCCTTTTTCTTTACATCATGTGTCACCAGATGGATTTATAGTAAAACTGTTATTTCAGCACCAAAGCCACATATAGGGTGACACTAACAAATTGATTCTTGCTGTCTGTGTGATGTTGAATATCACAGCAGTAACAGCTAAAATGGGATGGTTTTCAGAGTATGAAAAGCAGACTGTGATGGTAAATACGGGGCTAAATGCTGATCTTACTGATGCATGTAAATGTGGTAAACTAGCAGATTGATTTTATTACGTGAAATAAGCATGATGATCTCGTTATGAAGTATGAACTTGTGCAGTTGGCTAAGCTATGAAAGACCCAAAGAATATCCTGTGCAGTGTGAACATAGACTAATCACTGTTTCAAATATGTTTTTTTCACAACTTTGGGATGAAAAAGATTGTTTGAGGGGAAAAACAATATTTCACTGGGTGAAATAGGTGCAGGCAATCTGCCTTTGGAGTGGAGAAGGCAGCGGTGTTTTATAATGGAAGAAATTCAATGTGACATGTTGAGAATGAATTGCTCAGTCAACCAGAAATATCCCTTGTTCTAATGGCTTGGGACATTCAGTGGCGTGTTCTCTACTCCCTCCCTCNCCCCCCCGCCCCATATTTCTCTCTATCTCTCCTTCCTGCTATTTCTGTCTCTGTCTGTACAAACACAACATACATCTGAAATGAATCAGATTATAACAGCGCTTGATTGCTGAAAAGTGATCAGACTATGGTAACTGAAATATTCCATAGCATATACATACATACATCCGGCCTTAAAGAACTCAGCAGAAGCTGAAGATAACTGGCCACTGCAAAATGTTGTCTTTAAAAGAAGATATCGGTGATTTTGCATGTTTGAACCCATTAAATACACATGCATATACACTACAGGCCAGAAGTTTAGGCCACCCCCAGATTTAGCATGAATAGACTGTGTAGCAAGTTCATCATAAAATGATGTGGGAGAAGGCAGACAGCAGCTATTGAATAGAATGTTAAAACACATCAGCAAGGGAGTTGGAACACAACTGGAGTGCCAGTGCACTAATACAGACTGATGCCTTCATTAAAAATCATTTCTTAAGCCATAGAGGCTACATAATGTGCTCTTGTTGATAAATTCTTCTTGAAAACTAATTAGTTACATTTATTTTATGTATTTTTGTCNTTTTTTTTTTTTTTTTTTTTTTAACCTGGGGGTGGCCTCAAATTTTTGGCCTATAGTGTAGGTTACATTACAGTCATCCACTTTCCAAAATACGACTAAGAGCGGTATTAGATTTGTTTGACTGGTTTCAGTTCATCCCAGTACATCATGTAAATCAACTTGTAGAGACTTCAAATATGTTTATGATAAGTAATCATCACTGTGAAAAAGAAAGTTTTTGTTGAAGCAATTTTATTTAACTGACCCAACACAGAGCTACACAGAAGAAAATATGTCTCCACCAGGGAAGATAGTTCCAGGAGAAAAGATGCCTTTACCGAGAAATTAAAATGACCTTCTACAATAGTGCATAAGTGTTAGCAGGTGAAATGTTGAAGCCCCTAAAAAGCTGCAATTTTGCAAAGTTTTTACACTTTTATTTTAGATTGAAACTCTTCATTTGTGTGGAAATGAATGTGGTTTCGCCTACAGTATCATGCAAAAATAATCATGTTATAACACCTGTGAGATGGACTGAAAACATTATAAATGTATTTTCCCAGGTCACTGCTGTGTTGTGTTATGTGTACTTTGCTGGTGATACAGAATATTTATTCTTTTCAAAGCAGAGATAGAGGATGCACTGTCATGTATCCTTTTTCATTATTGGCTTCTGAGTGTATACTCTCCATGATTGGAACTTTAGATATTCATCCTGTCCACAGAGAATGTCTTACCTTACATGAAATATGATTTCTTGAGAAGTGTAATCATGGGTTGGAAGATTGCTTTCTATTATCCGGGAGAAAAATGTTTCAGATGTCAGTTTCATCATGGGGTTATTTTGCACACATGCTCAGTTTCATTGTGATAGGTGTCTGATCGAAGTATTATTGAAGATTGTGATGATTCGCTGCTCTCATCAGCAGGGATTTGAGCGGGCGAAGCAGCATATAATCTGTTATCAGGATGGGTTAAAGACAGATGTACTTCTGTGATTATCATTCATCTTTTTTTCATAAACTCAAAACTCATTTTCATAAACTCAAAACTTACTGTAGCTGCTGTCCTTATGGTGTTGGTAGAAACAAACCAAACTCAGGGCTAAAAATATCTCAGCATTAAGATAGGTTATCTAGCGACTGATAGCAGGCTACACAATACGTTACATATTAACCAGCATTCACATACAAAGATATTCCAAGCTTGTGTGCTGGACAGTTTTTATTTGTAAATTATTAAAAAGAAAAAAATTTCAAACCATCAGATAGCAGGTATCACACATTGAAAAAATGTCAGATGCATTAAAGGCGTTTAATGTTTTACAAAATTATTTGGCCTTCTTTGACGATTTGTTGTCCACTATAAGTGCGCATGGTTGCCATCCAGTGGCAATAGTGTTTTTAAGTCAATTTCAGTTTGAGTACACTAGTGACACCTACTGGCTACATAATTTAGCTAAACTGAATCATAATCGCTGACATAAAAGGAGATGCTCCTACTGTTGTAACCAATAAGGACTCTAATGATATCACTTCATATATAAATGTACTGATAGAAGAAGACAGGAAGATCGATGTAAAGATGACAATATTTGTGTCTGGAGTCCATTTGAGCAACAGAAACATTTGTGCAGCATGGATTGAGTAACCCAACAGTCAAAGTGAAATGGTCACGACTATAAAATCATGCAGTTGTTTTAGAAATCCAATTATTCTTAAAAAAAAAAAAAAAAAAAAANAAAAAAAAAAAAAAAAAAAGAAATCAAAAAGATATTTGATCAAATGCAAAAATTCAAAACATAGAGTACATGCACATTCCTGCTTGAACCTAATCACCAATTCAGATAATTATTAATATGTGTTAGGCTGCAAAGTAACTCATGTTGTCCCATCCTAACCTGAACAGTATGATGGAATGAACATTTTACCAAAGCCACAGTAGTGCTGCTGTTCATGTAATATCACAGCTGTTTGTACAAAAAAATCCACAACAGTCCACTCAGCAAAGTGGACTGGAGACTTTGTTATTAGGTTGTTAACACTGGAAGCCTCCTTCCTCCTGGAACTAATGCACTGCTGTCTATTCACACAGACTCATCTCCTCCTGAGCTCTCGCTGCGCTAAGCTAATACTCTGTGAGGCGTTAACATTAAGCTCAGATACAATGTCCGGTGATTCTGTGGAAAAGAGGCTCCCTGTGCAGCCCCATCTAGCACTCTGTTTAGAGTCACCACACCATTAGTCAAATCTCCTCAGCCATGAAAAAAAGAGGGGAGGGGGGTTGGAAAAAATCAAAACAGAATATGCATGCATAAAATTCAACACATTTGTTCCCATGGCAACCATTCAGCATGTCATTCACTTGTCAAGCCGCATCAGGGCCGATGGGGTCCATTGTCTGGGTCCTGGCGAGCATGATTTGCTGGAACAGACTCAGCCCCCTCTTCCTCCCTCTGACCGACATCCAGGTCATTCACCATGCTGTTATTTCTCTTTAATTCACATTCGGCTAGTTTTTTCATCGCTAATCACACGACAAATGACCACCATGGCTAAAAAAAAGACAGGGATAATGCAGTGCAGTACTGAGGAATGGCTTTTATGATTCTTTTGAATAGGAGGGAGGGATTAGGGAGAAATTCACGGCCACTACTTTCAGACCAACACCTCAAAGATTTCCCTGCTTTATTTTATAGATTTGGTGGGCGGTGAAGGCAGCTCGGAGTTTCAACATCTATGACTGGTTGTCAAGATCAGTTTAACAGCCACAATAGAAGAAAATGCCATTTGACTTCTGTAATCTTTTCTAACATGGTCTACAGTTGCTGTTGATTGGCACTGCTTGAGAAATTCCCTTGTGAATAGAACAGAATAAGTTTGTACAGAGGTTTTTGGAAGTGTTCTGTCGTGTTAAGAAACGTATATGAAAATACTCAAGATATTGGGCGTAGCAGAGGAGCAGAGAATTCTACCATATTCTGTTTATCTTCTCTGAGGTCCATATCAAACCAAAGTCGCACACTTCCTCCTTTAGTTAATTATCAACCCAACCTTTTGCTTCCTAAAATGACTTACAGAGTGGTGCAGGTTGCTCTGGGTGTCTGGGGTTTGAGGTCAAATAAACTGTTTCTTGTTCCCATGACAACAACAATTTGACATGAAATCCACATTGATTTTGATCCAGATAAAAATTAATCTATTCCCAGTTAAAGCACAAACATTTCTTGACTATTTGTGTTGATAATAACATATTGCCAACCACTCAGATGCTTCCAAGCAGCACAGCATTGTTCATTAAAATCTGTCTGCCTCCTAGTGCTGCACATGTGGTGAGCAGATAGTTAGTGTGGTTGCGAGCTGCAGATTGTCCTCCTGAGTCCTCCTGTAAGCAGGAGAGGACTGAGGCAATTGGTCAAACAGATATCTCTTAACACAGCAACATGGCTGCTCCAAACACTCATCTGCCACCATGCAATCAATATACATCAGTGGAGATAATATATAGTATTGAACCATGTATAAATCTGTGTTGTTGTCAGTTTGTTGCAGTTTTTATTTGACCTGCTCTTCTGCTGAACTAATTTGTAGGGACATGCACCAAATCCTGTCATGCCATTTTCTAAGTTACAAACACAGTCAGTATGTGTATATGCACATCAAAACTTTGATTATACTGGGCTTAAGGCAGTAAGTCAATTTTTTCAAACCTCATGTGAATGCCTTAATTAGATTGAAATCGCTTTAAATTGGAGTAAGCTTACTCCAAGTAACAAACCTAGATTATGCGACTGTAAATCAGTTTGTTTAGGCACCTAAATAAATTTGGCTAAGCCACCTCCATATTCATTTCTTCACCTGGCAGACTCTCCCTCATATTTTGTATACACAATGCGTCATGTATATGTGGCAAAAAGCAGAATCCCATTAATTCCTTCCTTGCATACACCTTAATTAGTTCCTCAATCAGAGTACAGATAAATAATCATAGTGTAACTTAGGGGCGGGGCTAGGAGTTAGGGGTGGGCTTATGGGGTTTAAGCCCTGGATGTTTTCCACAAAGCCCTGCATCTTTTTTAATAGTGCATTTTGAATTTTCTGTAGCAATTTTGTAATTACCCAAATTCAAGGCCAAGGTGGAACCACTGTGTTGTGAACAGATTAGTTGGACTGAATTGGTGGATGGAACGCACCATATAGCACCGCTATTTATATCATTGTAAAGGTTTTCGTTTAAAATGATTTTTACCTTCATATCAATAATATTGCTTGTTAAAAGATGTAACATGATTTCTTATATTTCTTAAACAGATGTATCAAAATTTATATTTACCTTTTGTAGATGTAAAATAGCTTTGGTAGATAGCTATAGATAGGCATAGCTATAGATTGGCTATCTGCCAAAGCTATTAGCTTTGGCAGATAGCCAAAACTATCTCATGCCTGGCTTTTCCAGTGGAGATCTGGGCTAAGCCCTGGATCTCCACTAACCCTAGATCCACCCTGGTGTAACATGCACATAAATATACTGGGTGAAAATACAAATTAAGACTTTTTCTTTTTATCACATTTACAGTGTTTTTTTTTTGGGGGGGGGGGGNGTTCAGGTGGGGCACCATTTTTGTAGCTGACTCTCATTGCTGCACATGCCTGTAGACATACAGTCAACACTAATTCAGCCCCGATTCTTATTTTTGGAGAGATCAGGAAGATGTGGAGCTGCAGTAATTTATAATAGCATGAAAGAGAATCCTCATCGATCATTTGAAATGACAGACAGGGAGATTTTCTTATTTTCTTGGTCGTGTTGTGGCTTAGAGTTATTCGCACAGCAGCCAAATGATTCAGTCAGCACAGGAGCAGGCGATGATTAATAAATGAGGACTTTATTTTGGTATATTAAAAATGAAAATGATACACGGATATGCAGCACAACCATGAAAATAGAAAGTAATTGATGTGCCGCTGTTTTTCTAGATTTATTACCAAATGCACAGTAATAAGAGAGAATAAACAAATCCACCTTAATATATTTGAAACTCTGCAGACTAAAGAGAGAGTGAATATCGTTCCTCTCGTAGTTGTACTGAGTGAAAGTGGGCGTGAGACCATAAGAATTAGGATTTAAAGTTTATCATCCGACAGGGATGTTGAATTGAGAAACACAGAAATTATTCTGACAGTGAAAAGTTTTCTTACCATTACACTAAACAGTATTTTAATTGTGTGTTGCCATTCAAGTAGAAATTCATATTGAGCTGTCATTTTAAGAGTCAACAGGCTTTTTTCATGGAGGATGATTGAAAGCAGTATAGAATAGTTAAACAATCACATGAAGAGATTGGGGATAAGCCGAGGCAAACAAAAAGGCCTGATGGTGCACTCTGGCCTTGCTCCAAAGTGGAGGGTGTGAGAAAAGGGGAGTTAGACAGTACCCAGGTTTAGCCTCCTAATAATTTCCCCTGCGTGGTGAAAGTTTGGGTGTGGGAGTTATGTTAAAGAGACGTGAGACAAGCCCACCGCCGCTGCTCACAGCCAGTATCAGGCCTAATGAGGCATTAATCGGAGGTGTGGGATGTTGCTCTTTAGAAAAGCACAGGGTCAGCAAACTGCAATGAAGATGACAACAAAGACTTAGGGTGGNGGGGGGGCTGTGGCCCAAATGAGCGTTTCTCTGAGCTGCACGCTCAGCAATCACTTCAAAAGCACGGTGACAGAATATTCACCAAAATTCAATGGCAAACATAAGAAAGGAGTTTTGCACACTTTTGTCTGTAGGTTTTACACCGCCCAATCCCCCACCCCACAGACACACACATAGACAAATACTTAAATATACATATGGCTGTATAGTCTGGAAATAGTCACATGATCACGCCTACAGTACTGCTAAAGTCAAGTAATGTATCTGTAAGTTTAAATTTTTTTTTACAGCAAACTACCCTGGAGTTTGTTTGTCTTGATTTTTATCTTTTCATCCAAAGTAATTTATATTTAGTAAATATCTATGGGAGTTATTGTTATTGAGGCTGAGTTATAATAAATGTGACAAAGCAATGACACACATTAAACCAATGGACTCATTTTACTGAAAGTCCAAAAATGGAATTCCTCATGACAATAACAAATGAAAGCTATGTGAGGAAGACAAATGATCATCAACTGGTTATGTAGTTTTCATATTTAGTTCATGTGGCCACAGATGGTTGTGAGATTCAGCCATCTGGATGTGAATGTCTAACCCAGAATGGCCGTACCCCAGAGGAAACCCTCCATCCCAGATACATCAGGGGTCTTCATTTGACCAACCCCCCACACATAGGGAATTTGACTGCTAACATCTCTCTTAAATAAACTTATTTTTTATTTTGGTTTAAAAAAATTATAGCATTTAAACGGAATGATTGAAATATCACAGTATCTTTGATCATACTTGTTAAACCATTTTCATTCCGTTTTTGGTTTGTAATTTCCTCGAACTGTAATTATTGCTAAGCTGGGAAGTACTTTGAGGGATGTAACCAAGATTACATCCCAAAGCAAAGTTGATAAAAACATGATTGAATTGATATTTTTTTCCACTTCAGCTTTAACTTGGTTTGAGGAAAATAAATGAATAATTTGAAGTCAGATTTGGCTCATTCATTGCTGCATTGTCGTCCATTTATATTGTGTCCATCACAGCTGGAAATATTTATTTTTTATGTGTCAGTCATACTTTACACCTGATGATGCTCTTCACAGGTTTCTGATTTCCATTAGCACTGATGCTCTAAACAGGTTCATGTTTTTGTGTTTAGTAGTTGGCTCATTGTTAAGTTACAACAGTCTTAGGCGATTAAATAATACCAAGAATTGTTTTATGATTACTGATCTATCTATCTATCTATCTATCTATCTATCTATCTATCTATATATATATATATTAAAGCCACATTTTTACACACAGTGACCTCTGCCCTCAGGTCAGACGGTGTGACCTGAGGGCAGAGGTTCTACCTATGACCCAGAGATGTGGCAATAAGCAAAGACAAAGATCTAACTCACTGATCTTTAATTATGTTTATAATTAGGCAAAACTTAAAGTATGCTTGGGAGTTGGCAGAGACACAAGTGTGTGTTTGTGTGTATGTGCAGTAAAGACATAATTTGTCATTTGAATTCAGTCACTTTTTTATGAGTCTTGTTATAGAGGGCAGAGTTGTTGATGTTGCATTTGAGTTGCTGTGTAATAAATACCCGCACAGAACTGCAGTAAGATCCATAATAACTCCATAATAACACCTACTGACCCCTTTGCTATACAGTTTATTTCAATAAACTGAATGTACTGCCCAGAAATACAGATAAGCAGCACAGCAGAAGTATTTACCAAAACATAATATAACAACGAAAATAATAATTAAACTTTGTCACAACTCTAAATATGACCTGTGGTCTCTAGGACATTTTCCATCTCTGCGTTTTTTGTATAATACATTTCCACCCACTTGTTTTTATGTGCATATTGAAGTTGTTTCAAAAACTAGTTGCAAAAAAAAACAAAACAAAAAAAAAAACAAACAAAAAAAACAAGCCTTGAATAAAAATGCTATAAGTTTTGGTGGAAAACACCCAAATATTTCAATAAGTTTAAAGTTTTTACTTTGGCTAAGGTGCAGAAGTTGGCATGTAACTAAGGAGAAGATGTGGAAAAGGCTGTAAGAAATAAAGTTTTCAGATAAATAGTTAAAATTGCTGAACCTCATTCAGAGTCTTCTGTACGGATGGCTTATTGCTACAACTCACTGTTACAATAAACACATTCGCTCACAAAAACTCCACCTAGTGTGTTTGTGGTTAGAGAAGACAAATTCATAGAGCAAATTAATATAAATGCCTGTGTACTGTAAGTGGCAAGCAGCAGTGAAGTGCAATGAGTTCAGGTGCTCTTTTTGTTATGTAATCATTATTATTATATAATACACCCTCTTGAGAATTTTTGCATAACATTATTTACAAAAGCACACTGCCGACTTTCGAATTTGCTTAAGAATAAACCTGCTTTTCATTTCCCAGCTCTGTGTGGCACTTGTGTTTTGGATCATACAAATCCATGGAGACATCTGAGCTAATGAGATTTTCATCTGCAGAGACAACACTGACATCTTTTTTTCATAAAATATTCTTCTGTTGGTGTTTCTTGGCGATACTGTAACCAAAAATCAAATGCAGACTTGAGCTAATTACTGCTGCAGCTGTCAGTGGTACTGACAGGCTGGGAGCTGCATGGTAATATCAGCTGCAGATGGAAGATCCTGCTAGGAAACATCCCAGCACCCTCTACCAAACATTCCCGTGAAGTGAAATATGTTCAAAATTAGACACCCATTAAGAACTAAATAATTCCTCCGCGTGAACAAATACACAGCAGTTACATCATGAGACTGGTGGTGGTGAGCGTTTGTGTGTGTATTGGGGGATTGCATGTATACGTTTGTGGATTTGTGCATCTTTAAGGCATTTTCAGACCTGTAGTTGGTTTCCTCTGGTCCTAATCAGGGACTAAATTGTTATAACGTTAACCTTGGTACAGTTTGATTTCACAAAGAAAATATTCTAAGCAAACCCAAATAAATCAACAAAAGCCATGAGAGAACATTCGCTCATCTTATTGGTCAGAAACGTCTGAGGGTGGGAGTGACAAAATCAAAACAGAAGAAGCTTGCTTTCCCAGGATAACTAAATAACAGGGAACAGAAATGAGATATTTTCCTAGTCGTAGTCATTATTTGGTCCATATACCAAATAAAAATATGTCATCGCAATGCTGAATTTGACTTCACAGCAATATCTGGAAACCGCTTATTGTTTCACATTATGTGAAGAAGACGAACTGCCTTCTGAGGGCTAAAAGGGAGAATGGAGCATTATAGCACACCTTAATCTGAAGATGAGTTGGATACGCTTGATATGTTCCCACCTTCTCACAGCATCTGTTTGATTTGTGATTGGTAATCAAAAGTGTGATTTATAACATTACCCACACAACAATCTCTGGTTGCAGATTAAGCAATAGATCAATATATCTCCTTGTAGGTAGCTCAGAACTAGTGCAGATCACATTCACACCACAAACAAACTGCTGCAGAGGTCATTTGGAACTGGACTGGGAACACCTCCTCAAAAACGTCTTGGTGTGGGTGTTTTGGTCTGCACCCGGGTGCGATTGCTGTCCAAATGAACCCTATTCTATTTGAACCAGAGCAAACCAGATGTGAAAACACTATACATATATTGATATAATATACATATAATATACATTTTTTTCCATAAGAAATGACTGTTTTTTAGAGCCAAGGCAGGTGACCAACCACATCCTCAATGAAAAGGTCAGATCTGTGATAGAAAGCTACTTTTAAATGAAGATTTAATCTATAAACTCACCAATATCTGTCACCTATGTGGCAGAAACCAGTTTTACCCATGTGTCTAGAGAGTAAACATTTACTAAGACTGGTGTCTTAACCTATAAAAGCTTTAAATTTGGATTTATTCATCTAATATTGATTTAAATTAGCTTCCAGACACTGCCTCATCTTGCCACAAAAGACATTAGACTTTGATTGAAAATGCCTTTAAAGGCCACTCTTGGAAAAGTTAATTTATTGGGCAGCTACTTAATTTATTCCTCTTTTAGTGCACATTCATCAGTCAGATCGATAATCAAATGATTTCACTGATTACATGAAATGGAATGTAGTGAATGAGCTTGTGTAGCTCTTCATATTTTGCGCTAGAAATATGGGAATGGGATGTATTACACTGTTGCAATAATTTTATTGAACAAATTAAATGAATTTCAAGGGGTGTCTGCCACTTACACTTGATCTCTTGTTAAATGCAAATGAGCGCACTGAGAGGCATCTCAGTAAGTGGCCCAAGAATCCTTTAAAAAGGGAAACAAATGGCTAAAAGGAAGCCAAGGGATAGAGAGAAAGACACAAGATGGTACTATGAAGCAGGAACTATTGTTAATGCTCACAGATTTCCCTGAGCATTTTTAGTCCAAACATTTTCTCTTGGTCTCATTTGAATTTTAACTATTTATCTTGTGGGCTCCATGATCAAAGCTACGGACCCTTCAACACTGAGGCAGATACTGAACACTTGTTTTTGACAAGGACCTGTCAAATGCTGTTGCCATAGTAACATGAACATAATGTTCAGCAAGACCTCGCTCACTGTTGCCATGTGCTCAGACAGTAAATTAGAAATACATTTCACTATAAGATTCAGCAGAGGGATTCTGCACTGCGTCATTAACTGCTTCATCTCCAGCAACACAGACAGCACAACCATGCATTGACCTTCAGCATACTGTTATTATGGGCCTGTTTCCTCTGATCGTGTCCAAAGCAGGAAATGTATTGATCACCCTATTCACCTTCATCATCTCTTTCACATCCACCTTTCCAGATAAAGTCATAATTTAGATGTAAACTACCTGTTTACTTGAGCTGCATACCTTTTCCATGCAAAACCACCTTTTTCACAAGATGTATTCAGTTTCACAGGTGAACTCATTTGACATATATTGCCACGCTGAGCTGTTTCTGAAATAGTTCATGCAGGTCATAAATGTCCTGTCAGGCTTCAAAAACAATAATCTTCACAGACGAAGTTAGTCTAGTCTGAATTAAAATGCATCTTAGAGCGTTATTTGGTACTGTGCAGTCATGCCTTGCTCTGCGTTAACAGCCTAAAGCTGGGAGAGACGGCACAACAAGACGGAAGAGCATATAAATGAAAAGTGTGAGGTGGTATTTAAATGAAAACTTGGTCTTTAAAGTTGCAATAAGAGAAATTGATGAAATTAACATGTCTTGTAAACATTTTAATAAGGCTGAACTCGGCATAAATCTGAGTACATTTACTCAGAGTAGCACACCTACATTATGTGATTGTAAGTATATTTTTTTCAGGTATGTAAATGCCATAAGCCTCCTCTGCATGCATTTCCTCACCTGGAGGACTCTGCTTATACTCTGATTAAGCTACGCCTCTTGCATATTTGGCAAACTGCGAAATCATATTAATGCCATCAATAATAATAATAACAACTTTATTTACGTAGCACCTTTCAAACCAAAGTTAAACAGTTGAACACAATCAAATGACAGTTGAATACAGAAGATAAAAACTAAACACTAAAACAGTAATAAATAGTTTCAAAAAATAAAGAGTAATCTATGACAGTTAGACAGATATAGACAGCCATACGATAAAAAATAAATCTTAAGAAGGGTTTTTAAAAAAGACCCTGACTTTGCCAATCTGAGATCCTCCAGCAGGGAATGCATATGTCTTACTGTCTTATTGGAGTATATAAATAGGAGTGTAGTGTGAGCATAATGACTGATTGATGACAGAATGTGGAATCACAGCTGGAATTGTTTTATTTAATGTGACTGGAACATGAAACAAATTTCTTTAGAAACATATCCAAGGTTTGGAAACTGGCTGTTTTGGGGGATTTTTTTTTCAGTGTATCAATTTTAAACAGACTATTGACTTACTCAGGTTTAATAATCAGTGGCATTATCATCATATGTAGATTAAGAAAAAAATAATTGAATGCAACCTTTATACTGATTAAAGTAAAACTCAAGGCAACAAGAAAAATACAAGATTCTTACTATATATTTTTATTGTAATTAACTTATATTGCAATTTAATTATACAGCAGTCGGTAACTGCATAGGTTAATGTCTGGCTGCATATTTTGTTGCTTTATAGTTACAAGATGTTTGGACATTTTTAATATCACTAGCCATCTAGGATTTACATAAAGTTGCACACAATATATAATTGTTTTTCTCAAAACAACATTGATGTTCTTTATTAGCAGAAGAACCATGGTTTTAAAACTACAAATTAATGAGTCTGAGAATTTCAGCGGAGGTGACACTCACCTTTGCTCCCTATTAACTCACTTGCAGTCATCAAGAGTTAGTTGTCACCCTGCTTCACAACTTAAACTGACTGGATAGAATTTTATCTATAAGTGGCAGCGAAAAGCTGGCAAGGTTGGACAAGTGAGCTATAAATACTCAAGAGAACAAAAGAGCAATTGACTGCTGCAGTGTATGTGTTTCGCCATCTGTTAAGACAACAACGATTCCACCTCCTGCATTCTGTCTACTCACACAAGATATTTAGAATTTATTATGTACTTTGCTTTGTTCCAATGCTTCTTTGATAAACCATGCCATGAAGTTTGACCTTTGACCCCAACAGCACAGCCAATGGAAATATATTTCACATCAGGAAGATTTGGTAAACAAAGTTGTTAAGAAAAAAGTAACAAAATCTGAGCTGAATGTTTCTTTATGCAAGGCTTGGATCAAAAGGTTAAATCCAAGCTCACACTATATCTAAAAACCCTTTCAGAACTAAAGTTACAAGAGCAGAAAAACAGGCTGTGACCTCAATCTACTGCTGTGTATACTATAATGTTTGGCAGCCAGGCTCCTTCATCCTGGCAAGGACTCAGCGTTGCAATGCCAATCAGAGCTCCTTTAAATGCCAAGTACTTTAAAAATGACAAAACGAGTCCAGGTGACATTGGTGTAGAGACAGATTGACAACATAATTAACATGGCACATAATACACCTTGCATTAAAATGTAATCTCTGCATCTGGATCCATTATCCAGATGCTGACGTCCCATGTCAGGACTTCAATTTGTACCTTGCATTAAAAAGCATTTTTGTTATCGGGATTCTGCTTACATCATGATCGGATCTCAGTAGGCAGGTTGTTATGCTATTAAAGGCTGTATTTTCTTTGTCCAATGGACAAACTTCATCCATTTTTAAAAATAACTAATAAATTTTTTGTATGAGCTGTTGCTGTCCATGCTCCAGATGTTGGTATCCATTTGTGGAAAATCACAAATTCAAATAATTTTATTAATAACAGTCAACAGGAAGACCTGGTGGGATGACGTTTGCAACATGTGGGTGGATTTTATCTCACAAATGTGTCCCTGCTGTACAGATTTCATTTACGTCTAGCTAGCTGTGACTGAAGTCTGCTCAAATTAATAATGTGTAAAACAAAAAAGGCAGTAGCTGGACGACAATACTTACAAGTATATGAGGCTTTTACATAATGCAAAAATGGAAACCAAAGTAGTACTGTGAAAAACTCTCCTCTACATGTTGTGCTTTTGGTTTGGTGTTCTCATTTATTCCACAGCAAATTAGATGGCGCAGAGCATTTTATAATAATATCCACAATTTCATCTGTTTCTGAAAATAATGCTTCAAAAATTATGTCTATGTAACCCCATTACTTGCTGTGCTTTTTAGAACACAGTGAGGAGCAGAGAAAGATATCTACTTCATTAGCTTTCCAGTTTAGACCTGGTAATTGAAATCCATTAGGATGATCTAAAATGGATCTGATGGTAAACACAAGCAAATTTTGCGGAAGAAAATTTGTATATGCTGGTGCTGGACTGTGTGCATTTGTGTGTATATGAATGCATACATGCCTGTGTGGATAGAGAGAATAAAAGGAGGCTGAAAGGGGGGAGAGAGAAATAGTGAACAGAGAGAGAGAGAGAGAGAGAGAGAGAGAGAGAGAACAGTGTGCAGTAATATCCATTAGATTTATTGTGCTGCAATTCCCAGTCCCTCCAGTTCTGCCTGAGGGGGACTATATTACATTTCATCACAGTTTCATTTTCTCCTGCAGATGAGAAATGGGAGTTCTGTTGCAGTAATGTAGCATGTACGTGCTAAATCTCATCTCTAATAAAATCAAACACATCACAACTCCTGGCACTTTTGCTACAGGTCCATGACAAAATGAAACACCATCTGTTATCGCATCAAGACCAGCTTATTAGAACATAAAAATCAAACACACCCGAGGAATAACAATGAGGATAATGAATACAGGAGGAGATGAAATGCGAAAGCAAGGCTGTTTCTTCAGAAGCAAAGTCAATTTGTAAGTCTAGTAAATATCCTATACACTGCTGTATCAGATAGTGAAAAGACAAACTCTGACAACACATAGCAAGACTTGTAGGCAAATATAAAATTTTAATCACCCTCTTCAACTTGGATTTACCATCTTCTCCAAAATCCATGGCTGACATCAGGCCAATTGGTATGATTATCAAATGTCCAAACTTAGAGGACCGTGCAGCATTGGCAGAATTATGTGCTGGGATGATCTAATTCAAACTTGAAAGTTTATGCAGTAATGGTGGTAGTAATATGTATCCTTGCAATATTAGTAGTAGCAGAGGCAGATGAATACTTGGGGGGTTGTGGTAGCAGTGCTCTTGTCAGTGACAGAGAGGAAATGAGAAACAGCTTAGACAGCTTTCTCTACCGCACGTGGTTTTTGCCTGGCATTGGCCCCAAATGACTAATATGAAGCAGCCCACCAGGAAATCTGGTCAGTAATAGTAGTGGAAGTAGTGACAATATAATGGAGTACTAGTTATACATGGAGTCATATATTACAGTAGCAGTGGCAGAAACAGTACTTTACTTGCTGTACTAGTTGTAGTAGAAGCACTAAAATAGCTTTAATAGAGTATAGTCGTAGTAGTAGTATTAGTGGCAGTAGCAGTAGTAATAGCATTACTAATAATAATAATACTAGCATTACTACTGCTATTATTAAATTAGTAGTAGTGCTAGTATTATTATTAGTAGTAGTAGTAGCAGTAATAATAATACATTTATTACTATTATTACTACTCCTAATAATAATAATAATAATAATAATAATAATAATAATAATAATAATAGCACTACTACTGCTAGTATTATTATTATTATTAATAGTATTATGAGTAGTAGTAGTAGTAGTAATAGCAGTGGTAGTAATAGTAGTATTAATTAGTAGTAACAGTAGTATTAGTAGTAGTAATAGTAGTATTAGTAGTAGTAATAATAGTAGTAGTAGTAGTAGTAGTAGTAGTAGTAGTAGTAGCAGTAGTAGTAGCAGTAGTAGTATTGCAGCAGTGAGTGATATCTAGCCTGCTGTATTTGGTTTTGAAGCAGCTCATTAGCAGCAACAGGCTGAGTAGCCTCAGCTGCGTGTTGTGTGTCAGTATCAAGTATCTGACAACAGGTGGAGGATTACAACCGTGAGTCCACTACTAATAATACCAACTGCTTAGAATATCACTTACAGACAATACACAATCATTGCTAACAGAGAAACAGAACATGTGTCCAAATACTGTGACAGCAAAGCTATCAACACAGACTTTATTCTCTTTGTTTTATCTGGAGCAAATCCAGGCAAAAGCATTTGATCTGCAGACTGAGGAACAGGCAAAGAAAACAAAAGAGTAACAGCAGACAGACCGGCTGAAAATAATTTTCTCTGCTCTGCTTTGTCAATTTCAGAGTGCCATCTCCTGATAGTCATTAAATAAGTTGTGTTGTTGTTTTAATTATCAACAGTAAAGCAATCTGTTCATAATTACAAACATTTGCTTGTGGCAATTACAAACAGTGGCTGGTAGCAGTTTAATTTGCCCGCTCTAATCTTGTCTGTAATTAGAGCACACACAAGCAGAGCACCGGAGTTGTTCAGCTCCAAGGCAAACAAGACAAGACTGAAATTCCCATTATATCAAACTGCTGACTGCCTGCGGCACACACACGCGCTTGCCTTCAATGTGAAGCATTTCGCACATTCTAATCCATTTGTTTAGCTTTACAATGCAATTCCACTAATGTGGCAGGTTCTCATTTGACCGCCTTAAAAAAAAAAACTTCCAACTGAAAATGGAAATATATTTCATAATATTGCACCACAACCCCAACAGGGACTCCATGTTTGTTTATTCATGCTGAAAAAGACTCATCTTAAATCATAATGCTTATGTCAATATGCGCTGCAAAGTGCACATGGAGCAGCCATAAACAGGGTTATCATTATCGTAATACTAAATCAAAACTAAAATTGCAGCCGCTGAAGTTAAGAGCTGCATGTTGATGGTGTGATCAGCACTGGGAAAAGGCTCTGAGAGGGCCAAGTGAGTGTGTATTTTATGTGTGTATTTAGTATTGTAGTAAGTGGAGGGTCCTGCTGTTGCCACGGCACTGACGGATATGTGTATTCATCATATTCCAGCATGTAGGATTATTAAAGGACAATACCTCTGATAGTGCATGTTTGAGCCCAATGCATACAACTGCCATTGCTTTTAGTTACTTCCAGTAATGTGCAAGAAACATGGTTGAGATATGTAATTCATCATGGCAAATACTACGTCTATTAAGTTTTTTGTCGAAGCAACTGTATTTAACCGGCCAAACACAGAGCTATACAGAAGAAAATATATGTCTGCGCCAGGGAATATAGTCCCAGGAGAAGACGGCTTTTACCAAGAAATTAAGATGACCATGCCTTCTACAATGGTGCATAAGTGTTAGAAGGTGAAACATTGAATTTTAAGGTGGGTGTATCACCTGAACATTTGATTTTGAAAGATTAGGGGATTTAAAAAAAAAATACCAGGAAAACTAAAATACAGGTTTATGTTTTGGAAATTGGTTGTCAGTAACATAACATTTATGTGGGTTACATGTTATGCATAAACATGCACAGTGCCCGGTATGGTCCTTCAAGGCTCTCCTAACAAATACAGAAAATGATAATGTAAACTTCTTTCCCCCTTATTCCACAACAGCACCAATGAACTGCTTGTTTAAATCAGACGGCCTTATACTGGGATCAGATGGGAGTCCTCTAACTCCTCCACCGCAATCCCACAGTCCATGTCGGGATCACAGAGAGGCTGGGCTGGGGGCAGGGAGCAAACGGTTTGACAAGCTGGAAGATGTGTGTCTATCATGGATCTACTCGGAGTCTCCTCTCACATACCAAGTACATGTTGAGCAACCGCTCTCCAAGGTCAGCTTGTAGATGTTGTGTCAAGCTGTGTTGGGATTTTGAGAAGATGTCATGGAAAGAGGAAAAAGCAAAGAAGTATACCCGTCTTTCTGTGTGGCTCTGAGCTCCTTTGTACTCTGTTCCTGTCACATAAAGTATTTGGAGAAATGATACAGGTATTTTGAAAGCTCATGAATAAACTTTATGCTCATTACATACAGTTCTCTCTCTCTCTCTCTCTCTCTCTCTCTCTCTCTCATATAACAATAACTCTAGGGGAACATCTTTCACTGTCACTAAAAACCTCATTCCAGTCTGTCTGAGGCCTTTTTTTCCTCTCAGATGATAGCTATTAATTCCCTTCAGAGGCTGCTTGATGGAAGGCTAACAACATTTTATATTGTTGATACACTTCTGACTCAAGCTGCATGCTCTCAATTACAGATGAAAGATAGCTGGTAACCTGGTTACAAATAGGTTTCGCTGTTTAGATGATGTCAGGCACCTTTATCAAGCAGGATGAAAATAGAATGGTGGGGCGGGGCGGGGC
>VXCM01000878.1:98774-115713 GCA_014773175.1 Lucifuga dentata
GGGGGTCATGCTCAATGGTTTATTCATTAAGTTCACTAACCAGAAGCCTGTGTTTGTTGACCTTCCACAGTAAGCTAGACAGACAATTTATTCTCCATGATCTTCTTTTCATTGCATCACAATGTGTGTCATGTTACATATGGAAGAGATAATCATATGTGTATGTATGTATTTCATTTGATAAGAAGTCATTTTCCCTGAGCCCAACTTGTGTATTTAGAAAGGGGAGGCTCAAAAGAGGAAACACTGCAGAGAAATCGCCATGCCCAAGAGGCTGTGGTTCCTGAAATAAGATGATGATGTAAAAGGGGTCAGCTGCTAATCTTTATTCCCTCACTAACGCTCTCATTCATTATGTAACAGTTTGCATTTGTATTCAGGCCACAGACCCAGAGTGCAGAAACATTCAGAGAGCTATTCAAAAATACATCAATTTATTTTTATATCTACAGCTTCCTTCTTTTCCCCCTCCCTAATCTAATGATGGGCTACTAATAAAAACCCAGAGTGAGGAAGTCTTTATTATAGATTTCTTAACAAAGAAATGCAGAGATGAAAATGAGCATTCAGAAGTGAATTATATCAATAATGAGATCTCTTTGTTCCAAGGTTCCATCAAATATTTGCTTTGAAAAAAGAGCCAGATACATTTTTAGCCCGGAGTGCAGCGACTCTCCTTTAGCATTAAATGAATTTCTAATTGAAATTCAATCTGTGGTGTAATTGTTAGAAAAATGAAGGCTCTTGGTAAATATACTGTAATATACTTGGTAAATACGCTGTTGCCCTTCTTTGATTGGCTTTAACCTCGACATTACTACATCTGTGATGTAAGACTCAAAAGATAAATATTTAAATTCCAAAGTTCAGACATGATGTATGTGCTTCATAAAAAAAAAGAGAGAAATATACAAACAAGTAAATGAATACTTGACCACATATACTGTACATCTTACAATTATATTACACAGCAACCCTAACCCTAACCCTTGTTCACAACCAGCATGCTAAATAAATAAATTAATTAATTAATTAAAAAAAAAAAAAAAAAATTAAAAAAAAAAAATCTCTGTCTATTTGTCAAGACAGTTTGATCTGTGTTCTGGCCAATCAGAATGCAGTGGGGGGTTTTTTGTGACGGGGGTATTAAAGAAAATGTACTTAAAATGGTCTGTTTCCACTCAGTGTGCACAGCGGGGCGACAGCAAAGGAAAGTAGAGGTGGATCAAAGGTTTAAAAATAAATAAAATAAGAATATGGAAATTTGTACAATATGTTCACTTTCTATCTTTGTCTTTGAGCTTTCAGCGTGTGCGAAGTGTGGATTTTGGCAGCCATGCTTGATTAAAGCCTGTTTACACATTCTGAAGATTTTTTTTTTATCCCTGGTGAAGACTGTAAAACATTTTGGTTTTATGATGAAACTTTCTTCATTTGCCATTCAGAGTATAACAGTTTTTCCTTTACAAGTTAAATGGTGCCTGCTTATTGGCCAGTCAGACGGAAAATATCTGTGAAATGCATTAAAAGCTGTTCACAGAGCTCATACCAGCATGTATTTTTGTATATTTATTTTGGTTTTTGTCTGTGTGTGTGTCTGCATTCAAGCATGCATACACACATAATGCAGTCTGCCCAATATTATTAGTTTGTGCCCCCCTAGTTACAGTGTGTGAATCCACAGCACAGAGAGATTGAAGTGAAATAGAACACTGTGATGAGAGTATTCTTCATCTCTACTTTTGATCTTTCTCTCATATGACTGAAAACACTATTCTCAGACAAGTTTCTTTTTGATCTCCAAAGGCATAATAAAAATCTTGGCTATGTGCCTTTAGGATAAGATAGCCATCAAACATTGTGAAGATGAAAAATATCACAGATAATTAGAGCGAGGGTGAAAAAAGATAATTAAATTGTATGCCGGGAATGTTAATGGCATGGGCTTCGTTTAATAAGCAGATTCATCAACCATTGTGCTGTATCAGTATTCCATTTGTGCTTCATTAATAATGAGCAGGAGCCATTTAATAAGAATAAAACATTCATCATAAATACACATAAATCAAGTAATGATATTTCTTTGGCAAATAGTACAATTGGATCTCATTAAACTCTTTCCATTCAGTGGTATCCTGCATGTTAATTGAAATGCCTTAGAATCTTTCCAAATGTGTTCAAGTTAATCATTTGGTTTGATTCACAATTAGTCTAATCTCTGTCAGTTGGAAATGGAAAGTCCAACCAAAGAGTGTTCATTTCTGCTTGACGACTGGGTCTGAGTCACCTTTTGTGCTTGTGATTGGTTGTGAAGTTCCATTGCAGAGGGGATATCAGGAGGCCACACAAAGTATGAGCTCATTAATCTTCCATGAAACTGCAAGGAAATTGAGTTCAGAATCGGGACTGAAATCCCTAAAAATGGCAACAGCCTTGCTGCGACTCTAAATGGCAAACAGCAAGTCTGAATAAAGCAGGCAGAGGAGCTTTAACACAGTACTTATAGGACTTAGACAGTCTGATTCATTTAAAGACTGATAATCATCTTACATTTGTGGTGCTTCCTAGTCAGTGATATTACTGGATATACCTGAGTATAGGCTGTTCTCGTGTATAAGCCGACCCCCTGATTTTGACCTGTAAATTTAGATTTTTAAAGAAACCCGTATAGTATAAGCCAACCCCTTGATGTTGTCCCATCAATTTATTAGCAATTTACCAGTTTTTTCTAGGTACAATCATAGTATTCCTGTGATTTTCTGAAAATAATCCACGTACCGGTATCGGTAAACAGCTGATTACCGTAGCAGACATTAGCTGACAATAACTTTTCCAGTCTCCTCTTCCTTGTCTGAATTGCCAAACAGTTCATTCCATTCCTGCTCTGTGTAACTTGTCTTGAAACCAGCCTCATACGATGCTCTTTTCCTCTTCTGAATCCGTATAGTTTCTATTGTGTTGTATCTTATCTCAAGCTTCTTGCTAGTAAAGCACAAAACATGATGTTGAACAAGACTACCAGCTAACAGTACTGTACCGGTATATGAAACAGCACTTTTATAAGGTCGTCTCTGATTGGCCCGTTCTATTGTCTTTGACCAATCACAACAGCTTTACATGTATAAAAATTGAATATATTAGGCTAAAACATCAAAATGGATGATATGGTCCTTTAAGCCCACTCAGCTGATCAGTCAGTTTAATTAAATAGCAAATTTGGATCTCATCTCACATACATCCTAATGGCACTGTGGCTTGTCCTCAAGCTTCAATCTCTTTTTATAACTTAACCACATAATTTCTGAAAAACAGTGGTCAAAAAGTGTTAAAGTTAGACAAACTGAGAATAGTGAAATAATGTTCCTGACATGTCAGAGCTACATGTAATGAATTTGATTATAAATAAAGGGTCATTCAAAACCCACTCAGAAAGAGTAAACTTCCACTGTAACAAACAGTAGTTTTTCACTCATATCTCTCACTACACTTCACTGGACTCTTCAAAGCTCCTTTTAAATGAAGAATGATACAGAGATGCCTGTGGCAAGGAGAGAGCATCTCTGACTGCATACAAACCAGCGCGTAGCAGTTCACTATATCTGATGACTGGTGCTGCTTCAAAATGAGCTTACTTAAAGACATGGCAAGGAGCCTCATCCTAATCTACTCCTCACAATGCAGCACTCACGGCTACTCAATAGTCTGATGTTTTATGCATTAAAAATAGATGGACTGAGTTGAACACTTAGAACTTCTCACTGCTCTTGTGTAGAATTTAATCATTTTCCACTGAATAACTGTACCACGAAATGATTCAATGCCTACTGACATGTCTGTTTAAGCTGACATACGTGCAGGACCAGCTCAAACCGCTTCAGAGCCCTATATGGGATTTGACCCCATCACTGTCATTATCACTAAAGTTTTATTTTTTTCTCATCTAGGTTTTTAAAATTAAATTTTCAATGTGGAAGTGTGTTTATCAACATGAACTACTCATAATAATAATTAAAGATGACAGTGCCAATAAAGTCACCATGTTTGTATTTTGATGCATGAAAGTCAAACACAGAACCAGCAGACCAGTTAGATAATGGATGCAATTTTGCACTAGCTGATTTAAGTAAACTGCAAGGGTAACAAGAGCAATAATAATAATAATAATAATAATAATAATAGTAATGTCCTTAATAATGTCCTAGAGCATGTTATTCTCAATAGAAGGTTCAGGTATAAACAATGCACAGGATATAGGATAATACTAGTCAAATACTTAAACTTAGGTAACAAAATTATGGCATGTCAGGAACCAGAGAAACTTTAATTGGGTATTTCCACCAATGGGAACAGGTTCTATTCTGATTTGTAAACCCAATTTAGAACCATTAGGAGCATTTCGACCAAAATAAATTGGTTCAGAATCACAACTATTACAAATGGTTCCCTTTGTAATAGGAAAATAGCCTCCATGAAAGTGAAAAACAATGGAGAAATCAAAGTGTGTTCAGTGGTCTGCATAAAATTCATAGTTGGCTCACATATAAGATGATAAAAGCTTGGAGGTAAACAATGAGATCCATCATCTTGCTTGAACAGAACTTTTCGAGACCCAGAACTGTTTTGGTGGAAAAGCACGATCAGAGCTTTTGCTCACTTTGGGCCCCCTAGTGGCCACATGACCCAAACAAACACTTCTGTTAATCCCTGGTGAAAGCTCCACCCATAGATGCACTGACACACACTTGTTCCCATATGCAGATAAACATATAGACACCCATGCACACACTCTCACACATGTAGCATACATGCATACACGTATATATGCATGTTTGCCCATCAGTCCAAAGGTATGCTCATGTAAGTGAAGTGAATTGTAATTGTATGAGGTAAAACTCCTAATATAAACAGAAGCTCTGCGAAATTATATTAGTGTTGACCTCAATCAATGAAGTGGATCAAAAACACTTGTCAGCCAAGCATTTTCAATTTCAGACACATCTGTTTACATATCATGTGATGTTTGGATTATATTGCAAACAAATTCCCATGGAAAACCATTGTAAACTGTTCTCATAAACTGCTGTTTACTATTGTATTAGGATTATATAATCCTTTTGCTGCCTAGCTTCCATTGTGAGAAATTAGGAAACTGTTATTAGGCTCCAGCGGCATGTAGATTTAATTTCCTCCCTTTGCCCCTCTCTTTGAGAATACACTCCTTATGTTCCAAACACACCAGCCTTTACAAGCTTCCTGGTATTTGGACCAACTCCTGAAGGAGAGGTAATATCATCCTTTTCCATGTCCACATCATCTCCAACACAGCAGGGATTTGTTTCATTTATGTAACAATGAAAGCATCTGGCAGAGTGCCCACATGTTGCTAAATGGAACACCGACGCAAAGAAGCAAGGTGCTTTTTAAACAGAGATGGAAAGACACCAGAGAGCGCTTGTAGGGAAGAATGAAAGAACTGGATGGCAGAATAGAAAGCAATCAATGCTGCTGTGTGTTGTTGACAACTTTAACCCAACAGCTCTTCTGCTGTCAGAGCATTTGTAAAGAAAATACAAATCAAGTTTAAGTATAGAAAAGCAGAGCTACAGAGTGCAGCAGCAGTCAGTGCTCCAGCAAAGGACAATCGATCAACCAAAGACTTTCCTCGATGCCAAACCTTCCAGCTATATGAAACCATATACGCTTGGCCTCAGTATAGAATAAACACCACACCCACACATGTAAATGCTGTCTTCATCATTTTTTACAAGCATAATTCAACCACATCTGCACTCATTCAAACTTCCAGGTGCTTCATGACCATAATAATCATTATTCAGTCCAGATGGTCTAAAATCACTGATCACACCATATACATATAGGAGTGATCCAGTCCTGCCAAATCCAACTGCTGTGGGAAAACTCTGTCCTGGATCTGGTCTGTAAAAATACTCCTGTTGTTGGACTAAATCGTAGCTACAGCCCATGTCTGTGTTCCCAGAAAGAGAAGATTATGTTAAAGCTGCACTAGGTGAATTGTTTTAATGGAGAAATACAGTACATTTGCCTTATTAGTGAGGCTGCAACTTTCAGTCTACTTCAGATGCCACACAATCACACAAATTTCCCAAATTATTTTACTTGTCGGATTTGTACAGAGGCTGGCATGTCCATGTCTGATTAATCTAAACCTGAGAACGATATACAGACAAATTATGCAGATTTCCATGTTTCTATTTTTATTTAGGAGTATATTTTGAAACCTTTGTAATGCTTTAGAGTGCAAAAAACACATTCAGTACATTTACGTGCATACTATACTGCAATTATTTAAACTTCCCTGTAAGGCAAGAATGCAAGTAAGATGTATTCATGGATGGATTTAATAGGATTCTATTAAATCCATCCATGTGGAGGTGGTTTATTCCAATTGTAACCTTTTCATGCCTGAATAAATTGATGTACCACTGCATAATCTAGGTCCTACTAAGAGTAAGCACAATCTGATTTCAATGTAATTATGGTGTAACATATAGTTAGAATAAATCCATGTATTGCCTTAATCTGAATCCAATCAAAGTTGTAAAATATACAATGAAAGTACTGGCTGACTCCCTTTTGCTATCCATTACTGCAGCATTGCTGTGCACACTGAGTGAAAACAAATCATTTTAGGTTGAAAAGCCTCTGTTGCTCTACTTCTAGATTTGTTACATGTTGATGTAAACGTGTTCCAGAAGTAACTGTCCAATCAAAAGTGAAGCTTTCAGGGCAGTTCAGGACGTATGGGTTTTGTCTTACTGATGCATTTATTTTGCCATGAACCTCAAACCTCCTTTTGGTATCACTTGAATTAGAGAAACAGGAATCTGGCTGTGTTGGTAAAAATGAACATTCTGTGTGTAGTTTTCTTGACCTTATCATCTGTATATTTTTTCATTTGTAGTTATGTGCTGCAGCTTTAAGCAGTAACTGTTTTTATAAAGGAATTCTGAATAGTGAAATGTCAAAAGGTTTAAGACTGAATAAATAATGCTTTCAATGAAACAAACAGGATTTCTGGAGCAGCATTTGAAGACACCTATTTACCTTATCTAAATTTACAAAGACCAGGCTTCTGTGTTGACATTTCACCTTGCTTCAGAAGGCTTTCTTTTGCATAGATGAAACATAATTTAAATATAAATAAATTCTTATATGTCCCTTTTTCTTACCAAACAAAGCATATAGCAACTTCGATGCATCTCATTCCTGCTCTACACCGATCAGAGCTGTTATTTTTCTTAAGTTTATGTTCATACCACAGCACTGCAGGGCAATATATTTTCTTCCACCAAGTAAATAAAGAAGAGGTTATGTAATCAATCTTTTGGGAGGCTGAAATCATAATATTGAACACAACTGTCAGCCATGCCATTAGCATGATTCATTTCTGCCGTTTTACATTTACAATTTTCCTACAAGAACAACATTGATTCCCTATGTGTGTGTGTGTTACGTGTGTGTGTGTTCATCCGTTTGTTCTTTGAGTGTGTGCGTGAATGTGTTCCCGAATGTATTGTATATGTACATGTCTGACACAATTTCCTTCCTATTTTCTTCCATAATTTGAATCTGAGAAAATATATTAATTTTGCAAGGGTGAGAAGAGCCTACATGGAGCCAGTAAATAAATCTCTCCTATTATTACCCACAATGCCCTGTCAGGTCCATACATCATCTCAGCACATCATAATTAATTGCACACTAAACTATTCTGTTCAATTAACCATGTGGGAATGGATGGAGTGGAGGGGAGGGAGAGAGGGGGAGAGAGAGAGAGAGAGAGAGAGAGAGAGAAAGAACTGCAGTGTTGAGAACAGTTTCATAGTAAAACACAGATATGCTATCATGTAATTATTAATCATATGGTTTGTTTTACTTTACTATATATCTTTTTTTGTGTGTTTGTACAGCTATACCTTTTTGATATCTTACTGAGTTTGAATATATTTCCATATTTCCAGAAGTTTATTGTATATGGACAGGAGATTTGAGCAAATTCCACTTGCCCTTCAGTGGTGTTGTAATGGGAAATGTGCTTATGCAAGGCGATCTCACCCTGGAGGCTTTGCATTTTCCACCAAGGCTCTGTCAGGTCAACAGTCTCATAAAAAGTGGAATAACATTATGAAGAAGGTAGCAGTGAAGTGAGTTTGTTGCTTAAACTTTTCCCATGTCGCCTCAGGAGCAGTTAAAGCCAAACAGACTTAAATGCAGCTCTTTAAAATCTCAGAAAGTCTTCGGTTTGGGAAAAATCAACTGTCCTGTCGTTTTGTACTGTGTTGGTGAAATGTAAGAACACTGCTGGGGAATCTGTTTGATGGATTCTAGCAAAAAGATTTGGCTATTGCTGAGGAGTCAGTATCTCAAATGCAACATAAACTCCAGAGAAGATAAACAGAATGAGAAAAACTGAGGAGTAAAGTAACCAAGGATATTTACTTTGGTAAAATTAAGTTACTTGTTCTTTATTAGACCTGTGGTTCTAAAACATTTTGAAGTGGGCCTGCACTCACGCACACACTCACACACACTAAGCCCTAATAACCACCCAGCTGCATGCCTAACTCCTGGCTTGAGAGCATTGGAGCCTAAAACAACTGACTCGTTCACTTGCAATGCAAGCAAGAGAGAGAAAATAAATAAATAAAAAACATGTGTGTTGTACCCTTAATAAAATAAGGGAGAATAGTGTGAAAAAAATAGAAACAGTGGACGCTGTACTCTGCTTCACTCATAGTTGTATGACATAAGATAACATAGTATAACAAAGACAACATTTACAGCACACGTCTAATTTAACTATACAATTCATGCCTTTCAACTCCTAAATATTCTGAAATTTACAAATATTCCATTTGAACAAACATGAATCACACACATCTATACCAACTGGAATTACATATAAACTGTAGCAACTTTGAACAATTATAATAATACTATAATAATAAATTAAAACAAAATGCAATACATAAACATATACAAAATTCCTCAAATCAACCCATCACCTAGAAATTCACTCCTTCCAGCCAGCCATTTCCCTGATACAAGCTCAGCTCTAACGGTAACTTTCAGCTAGTAGCGTTTGATTGTCACCATGACAACGCTGGTGGGCTAACGTTAGCCCACCAACGGCTAGCTGACATTAATAAAATATAAAATATTATTTAAAATGACACTATTTTCAAGACTATAATAACTAAACAGAACTTAAACTTAAAGATTGTACAGGTTAAAAAGGGTAATTACGTTAATAAAACAAGGGAGAATAGTGAGCGAAGAAGAGAAACAGTGATGTGCTATGCTCTCCCTCACTCATATTAAAGACACAAGTGCAGTTCCCCCTACTGGAGACACAAGGCATTACCAGTGGAGCACTGATCAACCCAACCTCAACTAATCAATCACAGATAGCAATCTGACTTATGAAATGATATGTAAAATAATAACTGTGAAAAAAATTAAATACTATATCTGTCACATGCACACACACACGTGCATGTGTGTGTGTGTGTGTGTGTGTGTGTATGTTTAACTCACATCTTGGTGGAATGTCACTTGGACCTGGTTGAAAGATGGCTGGAATTACAGCTGGTGACTGCAACAACGTAGAAGGATGCTTTATCTGGGTAACGTCAAGTCCATGCAGGATCTCAAACAGGTGACAGCGAACTTCTACTCCCATTAGAAAGGAGTCCCAACAAAAAAGGTCCAAGGAGGTTCTGTCTGTCTCATGGAGCACAAATGTCCACCTTCTCAGTAAGATAAATCAATCAAAATAAGCTCATAGGCTAATTCATACCAACTTAGACTAGCTTTAACTTTAACACATGCTAAACATGCTAACACAATCAAGCTAACACAAAAAAGGCATGCTAACAATGCTAAAGCTAACTGCAATTAGCATTACATTCAATACTGCATCTATTTGATTCAGCATAAAAATCTAAAACACATTTACCTCTGGCAGTTGGCAACTAAATCCACAACATGGGTGTAACCGTAGGTTTAGACAAACTCCCATTCTGCATCTCAGCAGGTATTTACATCATTACCATGCACGTCTGATACACCTGAAGCCAGACGCAGCACCTATAGGCCCCGCCTCTCTGCCTTCAGAATGACAGATGATTTGCTCAACTAATGCAGTGTCCTTCAAAACGTGTATGTTGGGACCGGGCCGGACTTTATGGTGTGCACCGCAGCCTGCCCTGGAGCATATCCTGCCGCCGTGCCCGCAGTATATAGTGTGGACTACTTTTTACCGGCACAGCTCAATTGGAGAACCGCTCATCCAAACAACTTCACACAACACTGCAAGATCTTTGCTCCTGAGCAATAAAAGTGCCAAATTTCAACTTCATTCAGTGCCGGGTTCTAGAGATAATGGTGCCAAGACAGACGGACAGACATAGATTTCTGGCTTTATAGTTAGATTCGATAAGACATGATATCCAATGACAGTAAAAATAAATAAATAAATAAATAAAGGTTGTCAATCTTAATTTATGTAGTCCAGGGTATGATATGAGTTAGTTAACCACATTGCTTTATGTACATTACAACTAAACTCAAAATAAAATAACGATAGTTAGTTTTAGACTTTTTAGCAACTTTTAATCAGTTGCTGCTTTTAAATATTTTTAAACCAGATGAACTAATATAAATATTATTTAAAACATCTTATTTATTCAAATATTTATTCATTTATTTATGTCTATAAATGGAATTATAGACTGGGCTGCATGTGCATGCACAAGTCGGGCTGTTCTCAACAACAAAGAATCAGATTCTTCAGAGAATAATTAAACAGTGATAGATTTACCACAGATTTCAATTATTTTGATTATCTGCAGAAATTTCTGCTGTCATTATGTATACCACCAGGTGCTTGAAGTACATCAGTGGTACAAATACCACTGTCTTGAATATTTCCACTTTATGCTGCTTAAATCTCCCCTACATGTTAAAGGCAAATATTGCACTTTTTTTACTCCATTACATGTTTTTACAATATAATTCCAGAAATTTGATTATTTCCAAACTCTCCTAAACTAGCAATAAAAGGTTTCAGGTGAAAAACCTTTTGGAGATTTTCTTTAATGATGCACGAACATGTTTGTGCATCAATAATCTAAAATCATTCTTCACCATACCTACCTTGAGTATATTTTTAACAGCTACATCTTTAATAAAATTTTGAATACAGGGCTTTGACTCATAATGTAGCGTTTCACATTGTGATATTCATACATTTACTTCAGTAGGATTTAAGTACCTCTTCCACCACTGCAAATAAATAACAGATAGAGACAGATAAAGACATATTTTTGGCTTGCAGGAGGGATATTAAATGCATGACTGAATCTCTCCAACCATGATGCAAATCTCATGCATAGATAAACTGTAGGTCAACTAGCTCTGCCCAACATACTGTACCAGCTCAAAATAGTCAAGGCTAGAAACTCAACAAATAAACTAAGCCATTTATGCTGAGTTTGACAAATGTAACAAAGAATGCTAATATGAGAAAGGAAGAGGCCTTGGGCCTAAGGTAAGGACTGATTTTTGGATTATTGTTATCACAGAATTGGGCCTCTGACAGATGTTTAGATGCAGCGAGAGAGAGAGAGAGAGAGAGAGAGAGAGAGAGAGAGAGAGAGAATTTCAGCAATCTAACATCAAATCATTAAGTTTACATGACTGCAAACCTGGTCAGCCACTCCATTTACATAGAGAAAAGAGTTGAAAGAGGCACACCCATGTGAATGCTCACATACTACAGACAATAACCAGGAAGCTCTTATGGATGATCAGGCTAAATCCTGCAATATGTATTATAGAAAAGGCAAATTAAGATGAAAAAAAAAAAAAAAACNAAAAAAAAAAAAAAAAAACCACTTGGAAATGACCTACTGATATTTATAAAAACTAATCATCCGTATTGGGAAAAGTGGATTTTAAGAACAGTTACTGTATATACTCGAGTATAAGCTGATGTGTATACGCCATCCCCCTGATTTTGACCTGGAAATTTAGATTTTTAAAGAAGCCCATATATGAGCCAACCCCTTGATGTTCCATCAGTTTATTTCTTTAGCAAATTACCTGTTTTTCTGGGTATTGTCATAGTATTCCTGTGATTTTCTGAAAATAATCTGCGCACCAGTAAACATGATATTTATTTCAGCAGCTGATTACCATAACTGACCAATCATAACAGCACTTACTGGCTGCCGCAAAATGTGCTGGATAAGATGTTTTTGTCAGGAAATATCTCATTCTAAGGTATGATTTAAACTATTTTCCATGGGTAGTGGTAATGGGNCCCCCCCATACTCGAGTATTTATAGTAGTTATTTTACTTCATTACTTGCATGAAATGGAATACATTGTGTTTTTGTTATTTCCCCTCATTTGTTACATTGTGTAAAACATGTTAGACCAAGGATATGCAAATACAAATCTTAAAGGTCCACAAAGAAAATTTTCAATAAGACAAAAGTACATTTGTAAATGTTGGGGGGGGGGGGNGGGGGGGGGGGGGTTGCTGATGAAATTAGCTGCGCTGTCAACCCTCAGTTGGACAGGACATAAGGTTTCACTTTGCAGTGGAGAAAGATGTCGTGCAGACAATACAAATAATACATATGAAACGTCTAATTTGCTCAGAGTCTGGATACAGCTGTAGTTCGGTCCGGATCCGGACCAGAGTTTGGATTTTGAGGATGACTGCATTAGACACACCCATGAAGTAAAAGGCTGTCATGCATTTGGCTAGTATCCGTGTTTTACAATCATGATCTCAGGCCTGAAGCAGATAGCCAGTCAGAACAGGGCAGACTTTTCAGGAGATGCCATAAAGAGCCAGTAATTAAAACTGCCCATTTTCACTCAGTATGCACAGAGGTGCTTTTGGAAGGGAGATTAGAAGTGGATCAGTGTATTTTTTTTTTTTCACATTAAAGCATTACAATAACAATAAAATATAACTGTAACAGTATTTTGGGTTGCCAACAACCTGTCCCAGCAACATGGTTTATCCTGCCAAGTGTGTTTTCAATCACTACTCTAAAGTGCATTGCAAGGAGATTGCTTTGTTTTTTATAGTAAGTCAATATAATTTATATCAAGTAAACTTTGTGGGGAGAGAGCATCAGCTACGTGCCTCAAATATAAACTTTATTTTATAAACACATTCACTTTGGCTCCCTTGACATTAAGCCAGTTTAAAGCTGTGCCAACAACAGCAAGGCTGTGTTCTTATTTTCAAGACACATGTTGTTCCACTCTCTCAACTGTTATTTTAATATCTCATCACAAACACTTTCCATCAGTAGATCTGCCCACATCATACCTGTTACATTAATAACATGCTTGTAATAAAGAACGCACTGTCTTACATCTTTCCCTATCACACTACCTGTTCACTTAGCAGGATAAATACTTGTTTCATGTAGAAACCATTCCTAGAAATGGATGAAAGTCCCAAAGGAAATTTCATATCTGATGTATCATTTGTCACTGCTGCATGTAAGTCAGAATTTATGGTACCTATTACGGGACCAGTAAATCCAATGTTCTGTAGCCGAGAGCTCTTTTGTTGCTTGATTTAGTTTATCTGGAAAATGCATCTAACAATAAAGTATGAAAATGTCAGTAGAGGCAATTTATATTACAAAACTATCAAAATAAAAACTACTTGTGTGGATTTATTCTATTCTGAGGCAGGCAAATTATTGAGTGCAACCATGGGATGGTTAAATTACATGTTTTGTATATAATAACTCCTAGAGATAATACTATTTCACTGCTTAAATTAAGTTTGTGAAACACTGTTACTGCTGGGAATACAAACAGTAGCACTGTTTTTTCACAGCATTTATAATGAATTTCTGTGTGCAGGTCATCTGCAGATCTGCACATCATCATTTTATGGCCCACATAAAAGTGTAGTTTAGTTTTCTGCAATGTGTTGAAATAATGCAATGCATATTTACTCTTTGACATGCTGTTTCCACTGTAATTGCGATGTAGTAGAAAGTATGTCCCTGGATGCAGGGAGAGTTCCCAAAGCAACAACAAATCTGCAATTTCCACATCGGTTATTTTAGTTTTCTCCCATTTTGCTCTAATACCTACTGTTTGTCTTTTCTCAGCAACAGAAAGAGGCACTGAGTGTAACTTATAAAACATAGCATCAGATTTAGGAAGCAGAATGTATCATGAAACCATGTTCCTTCATTTATAAAGGTCCTTTGCCAGCCTCTTGGATTGTTTGCACTGAAAGAGCAGTTCCTCCAGGATTTCGTGATATGTGTGTGTGTGTGTGTGTGTGTGTGTGTGTGATTTCTGGGGCTAAAAATGCATTTTTTTGCAGCAACTTTTCTGAAATTCTGCGGTACATTTTGCAATGTTTTTTTTTTATGTTAATTTCATGTAAAGTACTAAAAAGTCATATGTGCTCAGTTTTAGGACAATTTTAAGCATACAAGAATACATAATACAAAAACAATTAGAAACATTTAAAGTGCTCAATTTAGTTTATTTTCCTAAACAAACAGCTCTTTTTCCTTTTTCTTACTTTAGCATCAATAATCAAATGGAATTTTACATGACACTAATTAGCATTGCAGCCAGCCAACTTTTAGATCATAACATTCAATGGAGTTGAACATAGTGAAAATTAGCATCACGGCTAATGGACATTTTCTGACTGGGAGTGAGAGATGATGAAATAAGAATATTTTCGGTTCATCATGAGACTGTGGAGGGACATCATGGGAAATACTGGTAAAAGTTTGAGTAAAACCTTGATTCTTTCAGCGTTTGCCACTGTCTTCCCTGCTACCAATTCAATTCAATTCAAAAGTACTTTATTAGTCCCTCAAGAGGCAATTAAAAGCATGTAGTTCAGCAAACAACAACATGAACTGACACAGACTTCAGCAGCACACCAAATACAGCAGAAGAAACAATAGCAGGAAAGACAGTGCTGCTAACTGTTCTGACATTCTCATATGCTTTGCTGATTTGAAGTGACTGTTGATTGTCAACTTTCTCTTGTGTTCTAGAACAACATTGCATTGAGTGCAAAACTATTACCCCCCACTTTCATGTAGAACATTTGGAAATTGCTTCACATAGTCTTTAGCTGTTATTTTTGTTGGCAAATGAGATTGATGTCAGCCATCAACAATCAGCCATCATCTTCACACGTGAATACCTGACAGGCCAGGGGGAAAAAGGTTTGATACGTGGTTGGATTGGGCCATTTTCCATAGTAACAGTGCATTATTGATCAAAATTACAAACCCACTTTTGATTGGACTGTTTTATCTGCTAAAATTGTGGAGACTGGTCAACATTGTGAGCTCTCACATAATATGAGCTGATTGGTTGATTTTGCATTGAATTATGCGATCGCAGAATCGTGGAATCCTGGAGGGAATGAAAGAGGCATGACTATGTTATTTCCTCATTTATATGTCTACTAGTCATTCATAAAACTCATGCAAAAATTAATACATTTCAGTCTCACTGTAGGTTTCAAGGTGTGAAATCTAGGTGAAATTAATTTTACTTCTGTTTGCCCTGCTTGTGTTAGTTATCAATACATTTAATTGATACTGTTGATTGACTCTGTTGATCAGACATTTTATTGCAAGTGTTGATCTGTTCTGTGTAGCATCATGAGGAGGAGGGTTACATGGAATTTTGGTATGAGAAATGACACCTTGGTTCCATAGAAGTATACCCCTTATAACATATCAGTAATGGGACATGAATGAACACAATGAATTTACACAACGAAAACTTCATTCATTTTGTCATTATAGTGTTGATTTAGTGTGTCTGTATGTGATTTTTTTATGACTTAGTTCTTGTATATGAGGTAGAAACTGAGAAAATGTTAACTTAAATTGTGCATCATTTTGTAATCTCAATCAGTACATTTATATATACAGTTTTACTCAGTTTAAGGCAATAAATTGATTTTTTTTTTTTTCAAATGTCACGTATACACCCTAATTAGATTGAAATTGAGAGAAATTGGAGTAAGCTTTTACTCAGAGTAACAGACATAGATTATGCAACTGTAAATTGATTTATTTGGGTATGTAAATGTTATAAACAGAATAAGCCACCTTCGCATGCATTTTCTCACCTGGCGGACCCTTTGCATTCTGCAATTATGCAACACGTCATGTATATACAGCAAACCTCAGAATTCTATTATTCCGTCCATATACGTCTTACTCGCAACATTGGCTTAATCGCATTATAGACAAAAAGTATAGACAAAAAGTATAGCTTATGGCATGTAAATTTACTGAATGTGATTAATCATATAAACGGGAATAATGCCACAAAATTTCACTTCACCCCACAAATGTATTCCTGGCATAGAAGAGTGTTGTAAAAACTGACAGAAAAACAAACGAGAGTTTGAGAGAAATTAAAGCCTGCATACTTTCACACCTGGCCAATCCCTGTATGAAGTGGGCATGTCTGTTGCATTGTCGCATTTGAAAAGTTAAGAATTTCAGAGAATATCTGGCCCCTCCCCTCAATTTGAAAAGGGGTCTCTGACGCTAAGTCGACAGGCACTTCAGATGACGCATATTGAGGCCTCAGCATGTAAGAACAAAAAATAATGAATGCCTTTAATCAAATTTGGTATTGACAAACTAAAGCACACACTCAGCACAAAGTCACTTTAGAACCTCATATCTTGCTCTAACAACTTATGTTTGCCCTACACCACCATTTGTACTGTGTACATCTTTCTATTTTTAAGCAAGCCACTTATGGGGCTTACACTTGAAATAACCGGAGAGACATTCAAGGGGAACTGTGTGTATTTGTGTGTGTGTGTGTGTGTGTGTGTGTGTGTGTG
>VXCM01000878.1:115720-134189 GCA_014773175.1 Lucifuga dentata
GGGGGGTGTGTGCCTGCATGCACATAAGAAAGATCAAATGGAACCTTGCTACAGGTTGTGAGTACAGTCAGGTTGAGGGTTATGCAAATGTCCTGAAATTCCCCTTCAATTCTGATCCAGATGATATTCAGCGTCACTTAAATATTCAGCCCAAGTAGCTTTAAAAATGAAATAATTAAATGGAATCGATTACAATTGGGAGCTCATATGGCCTCTAAAGACTGAGAGTTAGTGGATATGTTAAAGATGTTAAAGTGTCATGGCAGATCTTGATTCCTCTATTCAAATTCATTCAACGGTGAAAGCAATATAGGTTTCAGTGTCCATTTCTCACATTACTTCTGAAAACCTCCATCACATGTGACATGAACGACATGCAATACTCCATCTGCTGGCTCACGTACAAAGCCAAGGGTGGAAATTCTCTCTGAAAGATACAGCACAAAGTCATCCTCTCTATACATCAGCGGTGAGAAGGGGCAGAAAAAGACCTGATTATTATGAGCAGCAGATGATGGATCACACATATATTCCTGTTATCTTGTCAATGGCAGTATGTTCTGTGCACATCAGTTACCAATGACAGGGATGCAATGGCTCACAGAAGTCAAATGGCAATTTAACTTTGATCATACTACATTACTGATTTACATTTGAATATACCTTTGATTGCATCAGATAAATTTCTGATAAAAAAAAAAAAAAANAAAAAAAAAAAAAAAACAAGGTCAGAATACATTTCAGCTGAACTTTAAAGTTCCCCCTCTATTATCCTACCATGCACTTCAATTTACCGTCTCATTATTCTAAGTGAAAATGAAAATTGGAGCCTGAAGCATTTGTATTTGAACAAAGAGAGAGAAGCAGATTATGAATGTTCAAAATGTAATTTCTATTACAGTTCCATTATTCTTCTATTAATCACAGATTCATTCTCTCTGTGCTCTTCAAGTAAAACACGCTCATACAGTATTCATGTGCATACAGGGGAAAGAAATTGGCAAAGGCTATTTAAAATGTATAATTTATGGAGGGTACAGTTTACTGTGATGAGTCAGAGGAAATGCGCCAAAGAAAGTAAAGTATATGTTTAAACCAGAACATATGAAGTCATTATAGGTATTTTACAAACATAAGCAATCGTGGCAGCAGCAGAAAGCCACAAAAAGCCTTTGTACTAGAATGATCTTTACTCTCTTTTATTTTAATCACAGTATTTGTGAAGAGGGATCTGTATTTTTCTTTTCATCCTGCCTTTTATTCAAAGGCTAATATTCACAAAGAGAGATGAGATTTAATGCATACTGATTACTCTGGAGACCCACCATTCAACCCTGCCAGAATACGTCAATTAAAGAGTTTTAAGCTTCCATAAACTGCACCTTAAATAGCTGATCAACACTATGCATGTCTACCTCCTGGAGGTTGCTCTGGGTTTTGTTTAAGTGGAGCAAATGTATCTCTGGAGAGAAACCTTGTAATCCCCTTTTAAATCTCTAAGCAGTTGAATAAATGTGTGATTCATACACAATATTTTTTTTACTCATACACACAGCAGTGCTATATATCACAACAGTGCTACTAAACACAAATCAGTATAGATGTAATATATGTGTTTTAAAAATCATATAAGTGAAGCATGTAAGCTTGCAGTGCATGTTTAAAATAATGCTATCAATATATATATATAGGCACACACATATGTATTCATAAGCACTGGGGCATGAATACATGAAGATATTTTCATTTGTGTGTGTGCAATGAGACTTTGACATAGACCTCGCTTTTTAAAAAAGCATTACAATGGACATACAAAGAATTGAGAACATTTGGCTGGGCTTCAGCAATAACCCACTAGTATTGATACTGGCACAAACAGACCTGCACAAACTCTCCTCATTATTGGCCAGTCATTAGTTTGATTAAGAGCCTCGTAACCCCGCAGGGCTAACCTTGGCCTGCCACAAAAGCAGATCTGTGTATAAGATGAACTGTGTTGTGGTCCGACAAGTGAAGAACACAAAACCGTGTTCACAAAGCCTCCAAGCGTTGCACAACAATAACACAGCAGGACTATTTATGGTGCTCATTTTGATCCAGACCAAATGAAGTGAGAGGGGAAACATGAAGCTTTTGGTATCCAGCAGGAGAAGGAGATGTTTAAGACATTGATTCACCTTGGGTTCAGAACCACAGTGTCTAATTATAGCCACGGGAATCTAGTCAAGGCCATGGTATTTCAGGGCTGGAGAGAGACAACGTTCAGCTATAACTATGCTCTGCTCTACATGAATCATGTTCCCTATGTGGTTTGGCAGCCATTAAAAACAGAATAAATGCCCTTTCCCAGTCAGAAGCCATGGGCTAGTGTAACTCTATTGTACTAAAAAGGTTAACATTTGTTTTTACCATTCCTGGGTGATCAGCACAGACTGTTTTCATACACTAGCATCACATAAAAAATAGTCAAAACAGAACCAGCTCTATAATTTTGCTAATAATTATAGAAAGCTTGTTTAAAGCTCACTGGTTTGTCTTCATGTTTATTTTGGATGGAAATAATGTAATATAAGCAATCACAGCATAAGAAATAGATCGGGCACCACACTTCAATCCCACAGCAATACTTGGCACCCCATGAAAGTGTTGCTTATGCATATATCAACTCCATCAAAGAGAAGGGAAGGGTGGGGGATGGTGTCTTTGTGAGAGAGAGAGGGGGAGGGTTGCTCTCTGAAGCACACAACCTATTATTCAGTCTATAGAACAGCACATCCACTCCATTGTTCTTCAAATCAGCCCAAACTCACTGGGCTCATCCGAAGCCCTCAGAATAGAACAGAGATGCTTTATGTTTTTAAAGGAGTGGCTGAGATCTTCAGAATGATCAGTCAAGGGTGTATTATTGCTTTTTTTTAATGCACTTCATTGTCAAGTACACTGATATGATTTCTCCTTAGAACATGATTTGTAAAAAGCAATTCAAAATGATACAAGATTGATGTGTGTGTGTGTGTGTGTGGGGGGGGNGAGAGAGAGGGAGAGAGAGAGAGAGAGAGAGAGATAACTTAGCAAAATGTCTGGAAGAAAGTGTTTTTCTTTTTCCCTGAGGCAGAGCTGAGAGCTTGTTTGAAGATAATAGTGAGGCAGATGTTGGGAATATTGTCCAGAAGGCCTAGCTGACATGGTGAATCATTCCCAGAAATGTAAACTGATTTCATCACATAGGGAAGTGGAATAGATGGCGTGTTGTGTTGCAGCACGCATGCTTGGCAAGCGTTCTGCCTCGGAGTGTGCAGGGCAAATAATGGCGACACAGAAAAGGCTTGCTCGTGTTGCTCTTCCCACCAGTGTTTCATGTAAATATGCTCTAACTATTCTTCTATGGCCGCATCAATCATAGCAGATATGACAAGGCCCCTTTGTTCCACACAAAGAGTGTAAATACAGCTGGAGCTTGCCAGAGGAACCTTTCCCTCCCCTATCTTGCCACTACACCTGTCGGACACACTGCATCAAAACCTCATTTAGAGCCCTGATTATCTTAATGACACCAGTGTCTCTCCCCACTCTCACCATTATCAGTTCAATCCACCCTCCCCTAATTAAAGATACACAGTCAACACATGGTCAAGCATGAAAAGGATCCTCCTTCCCCCCACACACAAGGGAATCCATCACTCTGCCATTTATCATCCTGTTTATTTTGTCATCGATGATTGGCCTCATTTTTTAGAATTGCTTTACATTGCTTGTTGCAACTGCTTGTACTGATGTACAATTATATCTGGACTGCATATTGGTTTTGTTGTTGGGAGAGCCACAAATACATTAAGGTGCATTAATTATGCAGTCAAAACTTGTAAAAATGGTGGGTTTAGGCACCATTATGTGTTTTTTACTGTCAAATATTTTAGTTACACCTGATTGGAGCATTAAAATAAATTACACAATGACTGCGTTATTTATTTTGGCAATGCTAAGGAAAACAGCTTTACCATGGCTGTAAAATTGAAAAAAGCATTTATTTAGAACAGCAATATACTCAAGTGGGTCTTTTCTGCTTGACAATATACTGGGTGAATCAGGCAGTCTTTTTTTTTTTTTTTTCATGACTGTAGGACTTAAAGTAAACAAATGTTTCTCACCTACAGCAGCCAGTCACTGTGGGATTGTGCAACACCTGGACTGTGTGTATTTCCTGATAAAATAATGCTTTTGTGCTGTGAACAACAAGCAGAGCAGGGAAGTTCTCTTGCTGTTGCCTTTGTGCTAAACCCTGAATCAGCCCTGTGAGCCTCTCCAATAGCGGTCAGCAAATAGTGGCCTGTTTCGTATTGGACTGCATAAGAGTTAAAGGTGTTTCTAATTTTCTGTCCACCTCATACATACAATGGGATGGACATAAGATTAACAACACTTTCAATAAAACTACTAAATGCACTACCAATTCATCATCAACCATCACCCATGTCCCATAATTCTGCAACAACAAAACAAAAAGGTGTTACACACAGCAACACATTACACTCAAGGTAAAGCTGCCTGCCAAGTATGGCTTCAAATATGCTGTACTGCAGCATTTTTCTGTCTAAATCACTTAAATATGGGCTGTAAATGTTCTGTTCAGTTTAGCAAAACTGTATATTCAGCTAAACTCTCAGCAAATGGAACGTAAAATGTGGTGGACAAGCAGAAGTCCCACTAACAAGAGTCTAATGGCATTTAGGATTTAACATTTAGTCAATCAGGTCACCCATCTCCACAGTGAAGTAAATCACTGAAGGCCTGAGCTACATGACCCAGCTGACCTTGCAGGGATAATGCATTGTTGCTGATATGGAGAGTATGAGAGCAAAGAAAATTAAATTTTGATTCAGCAGAGCAGTTTCAAGTGTTATTGGTCTGATGGAGCAAGAGAATTGTTGCATACAGAGGTCACCCTGGACCAGCCTTTTTGCCTCCACAAAGGAGGTTATGATTTCACCCTCATCTGTTGGTTGGTCTGTTTGTTTGTTAGAAGGATTGTTATGGACAAATTGTGATTAAACTTTGTGGAATGGTAGGGCATGGCCCAGGTTTTATGTCTGGCCTAGGGATAACTTGAGCATAACACTAATGCGACTCCCTTCTTTTTCCAGCTCCCCAAGGCACAACATGACCAAAGTTTAGCTTTGAGAGATCAAATTAGCCAAAAATATCATCTTCACAGCTTACCAGCTTACCAGCTTACTTTACTTTGGTACCTGAAAGAAAAGCGATTTAATTGTCTGCACCAGAAATCAGTACAGAATGCTGCTCAAGCTGGTATGTTAGGATCCAGGAAGGACAGAATCTCAAAGGCAGGCTGACAGGTGGGGTTTAAATACTCTCCAGTCTGGTCTCCACCAGTCCATGCCCCGGACACACCTTCTCATTCAACCAATCAGGTCACACCACCTGTCACACTCAAGACTCAATTGTACAAACACACACAGATAAGGAAACTCGGCCTCACAGCATTATAACTGTGAATTTGATCCTGTATAGCAATACAGCTATACAGGATCAAATTATCCCCAGTTATAACACCAGGGAAGAACCCATTACATTTTGGTGTGGATATGGATTCAGGAATTTTTAAACATGATTTCTCAGCCTTACTAGATGAGCTGTTTTTATAAATATATTTTTAATCAGTTTCTTTGAAAGCAAAATACCATTCTCAACAAAACAAATCAGGCATATTTATCCCATTATAGACTATAGTATCAGTAGTGCAATACGGTCTAGATAAAGATAAATTTTTTAAAAAGAAATGTTTCTTACGATTAAGTCTGATTAGTATTGCTGTCATTTCTTTCTCTATAGGCTGAAATATGAAGAATTTAGTCCAGGCTTGTTCAGCCTTGGCAAAGATATGTGCTCTCATGAGTGACCATCTAGTTCCTTTAATGGCTGCTAGCTTACACATGATTTCCTGGATGGGATGCGTTCCACATTCTCAAAAGACCAGGATGGTTGTTTTGTTATTTATGTATGTTGTTCTAATGATGTAATTTTCCTGTTAAACCTGCATACTATATGTAGTGGACTGTCAGACACACAACTTTAGCACACAGAACAACTTAAAACTTTCTTCAGTTTGTTGTGTGAACCCAGAATGAGCAGTGATAGCCTGAAAAAAAAAAAAAAAAAAAAAAAAACCTTCAGATTGACAACTTTCCATAGAATACCAGAACATTAGGATCTCCTGCACTAAGCTCCACTTCTTCAAAGTTGAGTCGAAGGATTCTATTGAAACCAAGAAAAACAGCAGCACACATGGTGAACGGAGAGATTCTCAGTCGTTCAGAAAAAAAATAGCAATGAAAGGTAAAGACAAGATTGAAAACCTTTGCAGTTTGTATCATAACTGAGCAATAACTGTCAATACCGAGACAGAATCTCAACAAACCACTTGCAGAACCCAGTGGAAGCAAAAAGTCACTGCTCTGCTGGTCGATGTTCTCATTCTCTTCAATTTTACCTTAAGGCCTCTGGTCCAACCTCAACAAGACCCCATCAAACTCTGCTGCTCTGTTTACAAATTCTGTTAGGAGAAAGAAAGAAAAATCCAATTCTCTGCAGAGGAATGGTACAAGCTTTTTTCTTTTTTTTTCATATATTATTTGAGACATGGCAGGAACAAAACATACTGAGAGAGTCAGAGTAAAACTCCCAGCATTGTATACCTCACCATGCTTTCTGAATTATTTAGCCTCAGCAGCCTCTGTGAAGGAGTCTGAGAATGTGTGTCCATTCACATGACAGCTGTAAAACAATACTTCAACTTTGGTTTTCACAGCGTTTTAATGCTCTGGTGGTTTGCCCTTTAATTTCACCTTTGTGTGAGTCCGCCTCAGTACTCATATGAAATACAATAGTTGACCTGTGACAGCTTTGTCAGAAGAACCAGTGACGATTTTTCAAAGTCAAAGTTTGCAGACAAATAGTGGCTTTGGATTTATTTCAGCTTAAAGGTTTATATAGTCTATTTTATGTATGTGTTTGGTTGATTATAGACATTCTCTACCAAATGTTTCTCATCGCAAACAGAACTATGATCTTGATTATAAATTAAAATGTATAGCCTCAGTATGGATACAGCTGCTAAACAGCGCCTTGAACATCCAGGAGAATGTAACTTACAAAAAAACCAAAAAAAAAAAAACCAAAAAGGAAACGCATACTTTTGGGATTATATGGCAAGATTTTCTGAGAGTGTGATTTATGCATCAATTCCTTATTTTATATAGTACCTTAGCCATTGTCCAGAAATAACAGCACCTGTGGGTGAAATACTTTATAAAAGTACATTGACCTGCTGTGCAACAAATTCTAACAAGCTCCGAATCAAACATCCTGTATACATTCCTTTTTTATTATTACCATCTCAGAGATTCTGCACAGCCAAATAAAGTGCAAACACACCATTGGCATGTCTGCTGGCTCTCGCTGTAATGAAGTGCAACCTTGAAACCTCTACATAAAATCCTCTCCGTGTCCCTTTATTGCCCGCAGGGAGTTGAAAGCATCCTGGTGTGGCTTTAAGAAAGAACCCTGTTTTCTGTTGGTCGGGCTGGAGCTGTATCCTTAACCCCAACACACAGAGGCAGGGTGGGAAGGGTGGGGTTCGGCTGAGGAAAAGCCAAGTCTGCAAGCAATTTTCATCAGCCCTTGCTGTTTTACAGAACTTGTTTGTCCACTCGGTCAAATAAACTGTGTGAAAGAAATAGAGGTGAGTTGTTTTTGTTGGAAGTGCTCCATAGTTACATGTGGTGCAATTTCATCACACATTTTGCCTGAACTGACTGTAGAACATTCTGATCTTAATCAACCCTAAGCCTATCAGTTAAAATAAGTTACAAATACAGCAGGAAGTAAATAGAAAGGGGCAATGTTTCAGTAAAATTGATCCTGATTGGAATCAGGCTCAGTTATTTCCTCTAATTCTGGTGGAATAAAGATGCCTTTAAAGAGGGGTGATGGAATTTTGAATCATGAGGAATGGTTTAGGATACTAGAATTCAGCCTGCTTGCACTGGTAACATATGGTGCTTCAGACAAGCCATGTGGTTGTCGTTCCAGACGTAATGATAACAGCCAAATGGAGGGTCATTCCTGTGTGTATTTGCTTCTGAAGGAGAGACCAGCTCTGCCTTTGGCTCTGTGTCACAGAGCTTTGCCAATGTGTGATGGCTGGCAGCAAAAGCAAAGAAGATCAACTTAGGATGATCAAATCATGATAAACACGATTCGTAGTGGAGAGTCATGCCACACAGTTAGGATGGTTGGCACATATGGTGTTCAAAGTAAAGCAAATAAACAATCACAGCACAAGTACTTATCCAGATACTTTGCATACACAATCAAGCACAAAATGGTGATAGGGACTAATACCAAAATTCAATCAACTCCTGGACCCAAACATGACCAAATAAATACAGTCTTGATTGCTCATCATCTAGAAGTTGAAACCAATTGGCCCCTGGCAGAGTCAAGAGCACAATTTTCTCTCTCAAGCTACGTAATTGTGGACCGCTCAAATCACCTTTCCACGAATGAGCAATTCTCGGTGAGATGAAGAAAACAGCACCATTTCTAACCTGTCTGGTAATCGTTGCTTTGCATACAGAGGAAGGCTGGGCAGCATAAGCTTTTGGTTGTGATGCTGGGATTTGATGAGTGGACATTTGAAGAACCTCAGTAAAAACTTTCTCAAGTGTCACATTTATGCTTGAAATAAATATATACTCTTTGCAATGTGTGCATGGTAGGATGAAGATACATTTTGACTCAGTTACTTTTCATCTCTCTCTCTCTCTCTCTCTCTCTCTCTCTCTCTCTCTTTCTCTCTTCCCCCCCTCCCTCCCATAATGCTTGCAGTGCTTCAGGCTTGAAACTCAATTTCTCTGCCATTGAATAGACAGCAATTGCACACAGCTAACTCAATAGTGAAGACAGTGCAGCAAAGGTTCTTGAATAGATTGAGGCCTCGACTTTAATACATCACTCGTCCCACACACAACAAGTAGCTACTCCATTTCACCCAAAGCATTTAAAAAACAGCAAGCTATAATTATTACAGTCCAACAAGTAATGGCACCGATACTAAACGACTTATTACTTATTGGTGTGCACATGAAATTGTACATTGGTGGTACTGGATTGTTCTATTAAACCCATACCTTTTATAATTTTTTATGTCAACCAAGTCATTTCAAGACAGCATTAGATTAGTGGACCTATTCTTAAAGAGGACACTGCATATTTTGCTATTTCTCTCATAAAGTCCAAAACTTGAGGTTCAAACCTATAAATACCAATAGTATACCAAACCCATAGGTTCTCACCTGCCCTGAAAGCTTCATTTTTGCTTAGTTCTTTACTTACATGTTCAAACATGAACATATGTATACGTGGTTACCCATCTACACACCTGGTTAGATTGCCCACAAATTATGTGGCCAGTGAGAAAGTTTATGGTGAGCTTTATTTTGTGGTCTGTGGACATTAGCAGCTGAGGCCTAACACAGAGGAGGTCTTAAAGAGGCAGTATCTAATGTTTTTGCTCAGTGTGCACAGCAGTGACCCAGCAATGTTTTTTTTTTTTTTTTTTTTNTTTTTTTTTTTTTTTTTTTCACATTAAAGTATTGCAAAGGTTTCAAAATAGATAGACCATAAAACTGAAAAGAGAACACATAAATCTGGATATGTTCCCTTTAAAAGTAGATCACCACTGACTAACTCTAAATGATAGTTTAATAATGCTGAGTCCTCTGTGGTCAGCGCTTCTACACTGAAATTGGTTACCAAAGTTTTTTATTATTATTTTTTTATCATGTCTGCTTTTGCATGAGTTGTTTTGCTAGGTATTACAGAAGCAGCACTGCCTGTGTGTCACCAACAAACATAGATGGAAAGAAGCAATAGAAGCCAAATCTAAACTTTACAGGAATTTCTTTTCTTGGTTTTACATGAGTCAGTAGAAATTATGAAGCGTAGATACAGTATAATGTTTTAAGGTGAATAAGTCAATAAGATAGCCGCTATGTTCAGCATAAACTGAAATTATTCTCAGCACAGCACAGAGCTTTGGCAGAGGGTAAGGAAATTGTTCCAAATTATAGTAATGATTTAGATTGTGTTCTTTTGTGATTAGATGTGTTTTAGGAGGTTCAGAAACAGAGTCAGGCATAGCTAAAAACTAGCATCTCAGCTGAAGTTATAATGTAGCATAACAACAAGGCAATATGGAAATGAACTGTTTGAAAGCAATGATGTCTTTTTATTGTAAGCCATAATGATGATTAAAGGTAACTGTGTGGTGTTAGACTGTATATCAACAACATTAATTCTAACTTACACAAGTTTGGCTTTTGTTTAGAGGCTGAAAATTACGTATGATGTTAATGTTTTAGTAAACTGGACTATGTTTGAGATACTTACTGAGCGATTTTAACAAAACAAAAAAGAAGAAAAGAAAAGAAAAAGAAATCTGTTATTTTTGAAGTGTTTTGCTTCGAAATTGAAATAGTACAGTGAATGGCTGTGTGCCAGACTGGCAAAAATGTTTAAATCAATATTGCTGGCAAGACATACACACTCTGGAGCAGCATTACAATGTGTGAAATAGCTGCATATACAGTATTGAGACAGAATTGCACAGATGCATTTAAAAGCATTTATTCAAAAAAAAAAAAAAAANAAAAAAAAAAAAAAAAGAATAGAATGTCAAGAGAATAAATTGTGCATATGCTAGTCTGTACTTGTGTAAGTGGGTATTTATTAAAGCTGAGTGACATACAGAAGGCAGTGATCTGTGCAGCTACATCTCTGGAAAAGAGAAAAATATGTTTGACAAGCCTTTGCCAAATCAAATGTCAGTTGTTTTTTTTTTAATATATTTTGTGTCAACAAGCTTTAGACAGTGACAAGTTATTAGATTTATGCTTTTCATGATGAAGTCATGTCTAAAAGGAACACTGAGGACAGTTTTACCATAAATATTTTAGAGAAATTTATAATGAATCATAGTCTTCAGTTGTTTCCTATAAATATTGGTTTTCCTTATTGTATCCTTCTTAGATTAAAATACATTTCAGTATTCATCATTAGCTAACTCAGGAGAGGATAAAGCCTTAATATTAGATTATTTCTCGTTCAAATAGAATTTATAAGTTGCTGCCTGTGACACAGAAAACTCATAAAGGGCAGAAAATAGAAAATGACAGGCCATAACTTAAACATAGCTTTTTGCTGTTGGAGCTTGTTACTCTCTCAAAGCGTGGGCTGAGGAGCACCGGTAACATATCAAACTTAATTACCTTTCAGGTTGCCTCATCAAGTCAGAGCTTCAATGAAGACAGATTGTTCCTGTTCTGCAGAACCTTTAAAGCCACACACACCACGTGGCTCTTTCACTAACCTCGACAGGCTTCTTGAATTTTTCCCCTTCCTGCTATCATAGACCCTTAACAGGAAATATGCTTTGTTGAATAGCATTTCATCTAAGCACTCCATTCCTCATCTTAATATACAGATGAGACCTCGAAGTCTTAAGGTAAAGCAACAGCACAAGGTTGCAATTTGGATTACAGCTGAGAAATAACAGCATGTTTACAGTGTACTTTGATGGTAATCTTTCAGTTTTATGCTATAAATGCCAGTTGCTTTTCTGTTTTATTGGGTATTACTTTTGTTTTATGGAGCAATTTTCACATCCTGCCCTCGATGATAGTGGCCTCACTCTCTGTTTTCACTGGCAGAACAGGCCTACTGATGAACACACAGCATGAAGGGGTGATTATGGAGTGCTAAACTAATGATTGCCAATGAGAAGCTGTTCTCACCACAGAGCGAATTCACTTCTCTGTCACTAGGACTTAATGGCTCCTTTTAAGGAGATGGAATCTGGCCACTAGGGAAAGCCGTCCTGTAAAAGTGCAGGTAGCAGATTCCATTTGTCTACAGTTGCTATTTCTGTATCACAGATGCATATAGAGCACAATGTACTTCACTCCACAAACATTGCTGTGCAGGTCAGCATGAGTCTGTAATTCTGATATCAGATCCATCATCAGTACCTATATGGGAATTTATTGAACATGTCAGGTTGAAGTGGGAAACTGAAGGGACTATTAGGCACGTCACCAGTGAACGATCATCACAGAATCTCTTCTCACTTTTCCGGTATCCTATATGTTCATCACCATAACTAAAGATTGTGCAGGAGTCCAAGTTGAGAGAGGATGGGGGTGAATTGGAACCAACAATGCTGCAATCTTTATGAAGCACTCAGTGATGGATACACTTCTGCAGCCCTGCATCAGGACATCCTTAACCTTCTGTTTGTTGTCTTTCATTATTGATGCAGCAGTGACCTTAGGGCTCATGTTACGATGGAGACTCTGATCTGCATTGGTCAATGTTGGGTTTCCAAACGGCAATGCCGGAGCACATTTGCTGCATACAGTACTGGGTAAACATTTATTAATGATTTAGGAGTGCAGGGTGAATTGCTAAAGCACTGCAGTTGCATCGCGAAGCTCTCAGCTGCTCCCAGGACACTTTTCCACATCAACACTGTTCTTCACAATGAACTCTGTACAAACATACCATGAGAGCCTACTGTATGTAGGACAAACAATGCATGGAGTCATCTGGAGTGAGGTCTCTTTCTATCCCCAAATACAACTACATCATTTTATATCACATGGTAAAAACATATTGTGCTGAAGTTGAACAATAATTGTGAACTTACACTACAGGCCAGAAGTTTGAGGCCATCCCCACATTAAAAAAAAAAATAAATAAATAAATAAATAAATCAATACACTGTTTTACAATTTATTGCACAGGAAATGACAAAAATATATAAATGTAACTAATTAGTTTTCAAGAAGAATTTGTCAACAAGAGCATATTATGTAGCCACTATGGCTTAATAAATGATTTTTAATGAAGGCATCAGTCTGTATTAGTGCACTGGCACTCCAGTTGTGTTCCAACTCTCTGCTTATGTGTTTTAACATTCTACTCAATAGCCTGCTGTCTGCCTTGTCCCACATCATTTTGTAATTAACTTGCTACATAGTTCTGCTCATGCTGCTGCTCTGCAACCAATGCTGTGGGGGTGTTTTGGGAGAGAGAGATCTGGAGATTTGGTCTAAGTTAAAGGAATTATGAAGAAAGAGAATTATCATTCCATCCTTCAACGACATGTGATTCCATCTGATATACAAATTATTGATCAAAATGTCATTCTTCAACAGGACAGCGACCCAAAACATTCATCAATATTAAGCCAAAATTATGTCCATTCAATAGAGAAGCAAAAGATTCTGAGAATTCTGACTTGGTCAGAGGGGTTACTTTGACAAAACCAGTCTGAGCCTGAAATGACTTCAAAGTACTTTTATGTTGACAAATTCTTCTTCTTGAAAACTAGTTACATTTATTTTCTATTTTTGTCATTTACTGTGCAATAAATTGTAAAACAAACTGTATTGATGATTTTTTTTTTTTTTTTTTTTTTAAATCTGGGGGTGGCCTCAAACTTATGGCCTGTAGTGTATACCAGGTGATGATGCCTGAAGAGCAAGTTGATAACTACTCTGACGCCGTAACTATAGAGATCATGATTCTGCGTTTAACTAAATGTCTGCTGCACTTTGGCTCTATGCCCATGACAAACTGTAGAGAAAAGGTTTTGTTCTCATTTTAACTGCTGGAAGCCACATGGAAAGGTCTGGTAACTCACTGATGGAGAGACAATAGAGCTTGGTCTCACTGTAATAATTTGGTCCAACTGCTCAGCATTTAAGAAAGAAAGCTGGGAAATGCATATAATGGGCTGCCAGGATAGAGGCACATGTACTTATTTTCATCTCCAGTGAAAAAGTACAGTATCCATCATATTTAATATAATTAATTAAGACTACAGCTCTGACTTTAATTAATCTGTTAGTGTCCAGTATGTTTAACCATTCTGAGCTACATTTTAACAGTTCATTGCTATTCATGGTTACCACATCAATAAATTAGGACTCACTTTGCTCGAGTATTATAGCCACAGCTTTTCTTAAGAGCTGTAGTAATCAGTCTGCAATATTCTAACAAGTCAAGTCAAATTTATTTCTGTAGCCCAATGTCACATACAATACACTTTGCAGGCCCACAACTAGACGGTTCCCGACCCAGCCCAAACTCTCTAAAAAAAAAAAGGAAAAACTCCCTATAAAAACCTTAATATATGAGGAAATCATGCTACATCATGCTCCAGTATATAATTATCAGCTATCTCAAATGTAAAATGTTCACACACATGCCTCGATACTAAATCATGAGAGTCATGCAAACAAAACCTTACATCAAACCGTGATGGTTGCTGTAATTATTTTTCAGAGAATGTAATGCATTAGTGCATTTTTTTGTGAACACATCACAATGTTGAGCCACATTTACACCATGTTTTAAAATGTGACCAATGTCCAGATACATTATCCTCATAAGATAAAAACGCATGTCAAATGCATGCAGAACAGTTATTTTGACTCAGTAGCTACCACTTGCTGCAAATTGGTATGTGCGACTGGAGTTCAGATGCCAACAGCTCACACAAAAATGTTATTAGTTTTTTGTATAAAAATGGATGAAGGTCATCCATGGAGAAAGGAAGAAACATGGGATTTAATATCGTAACAATCCTCCTCCTGAGATCTGCCCACAATGCAGGCAGAATCCAGATAAAAGGATCGGATGCCATTATCCTGATGAGGTATCCAAATACATGCAAGTCACACTTCCTTTTATATTCCATTCAAAGTCTTTAAATGGCAGTTTGTTTTACCAAAAAAAAAAAAAAAAAAAAAAAAAAAAAANTTTGTATGTTTTTTTGTTTGTTTTTTTTTTGTTTGTTTTTTTCTTGTATGATTATTTTTGCTGGAGATACCAGACTAAGACAAGAAAGCCAGCCATGCTCAATTATTAAGATGCAGATAGCAGCTTTGCTTCACACCACCAATGAATTGTGATTCATTTAAAAAAGTAGAAAATGCAGATGTGTGCTAAAATTGCCTCTGATCATAGAAACAGAAGTTTCAGAATGTTGTTTGCCGCACACAGTTCTCTTACACCAGTGTCTGATTTTAGCTGAATCCAAACCATTTTGCCTTTTTGACAATTTAGATAATATTCCCCCAAATGTGCACATGAAAGCAATGTCAAAAGCTATTAGCAGGATATATTGAGGATAATATTTTGATTGAAAAAGTTAACAGTTATATTTCATTATTGTGTTTGTTTTTATTGCTACTTTTATTTTACCACTGCTACTTTGTCACTTATGAGTTGGAACTTTCCTCAGTTTAGCTCACAGCTCCCTCTCATATTTCCTTTTTATCACAGCCACAGCTTATGACCTGAGCTCTGATTTGTGCCTCAGAATCTTTAATAAAGAAACCTCAATATGCATTAACCCGTCAGGCTGTCAGCACCGATCTGGGTTAATTATATTTTATAATAGAGAAATATTTTTTTAGTACTTCTGTAAATCTAGAGAATGGTGTGGAAAATATAATAAATAGTGATTATTTTTTCTTAATTAGAATATTGGTTTGGAACATTGTTGTTCAGCAATATCGACAAGCAACATAACATACAGTGCATAAAGTTAATAAACCAATCTCTCACACAGAACTCAAACTTTCTTATTAATCAAAGTTAATTAAGCAATGATTACATTTTTTGGTCATATTTTCTGATTTTATTTTGCTGACATCTGTAGTGCTGAGAACTCATTGCTTTGTTTATCTTGTCTTTTCTTTTTTTAACAGTTGTGGCTGTTGCTGCTTTTGTAAAGTGGAAATATATTGACAATAACATCAAAAAAACACATTTTCACACAGCATTGTTAGTGGCCTCCAATTCAGCATCACCTGTAATTGGCCAATGATGTCACATGATTATATTTGCTGTTTTATATTTCCAATATTAATTATTTTGAGGCTAGACTTGAGAGGAATTTTGTATTTAGCAAATGCTTGGAGACATTTGTCTGCTCTTATCTTATACACAACTTGCAATTTTCAAGGTTTCCCATCTTGCATGCAGAAAGTATAATGAGTGTAGACATATTTGCTTCAATTTAAATTTGTTTATGGTAAATTAATTCCACAGTTCTGCTATTTATTCCACCTCCACTGTTGCTGCTACTGATTGAAATGTAAAACTTTCTGTAAGCCTGACAATTTTCAAGTGTGATTGTGCTTAGAACAATAAATGTAATAAAAACTTAATGAACTGGCTATAAGTTGTATTTGATATGCTACAACAGTTAGCAGTATAGAACCAATATTTGGTGGTGTAAATAATAATGATGTTAATTTGCATGTGCATTTCTCTTCTTCCATGCCATTCAGGATTCATACAGTACAAGCAACAACATACAATAGGGGGAATTCATTAAAAAAAAAAAAAAAAAAAAACTCATGGCAACTTCACAGCATCACGCCAAATAAACTGATTCATAAAACTTCCTTACGTTAATCAGCACATCATTGTCCCATTACCCACACGTTGTTGGAAGGTGTGTCACAGGTAAAAGCCAATGAAGATTTACATGTTAATGAGCAACTTCATATTTAAAAGCCATGTTTTATACTGCTTCCTGTGGTGTTTAAATTGAAGTGTTACACTGGCAAAGGAAACAAATTTTCTGCTTTATAGAGCTCTGCATTTTAAAAGATTGACACAGATATAAGCAAGATAAGAGGTCAACACATAGGAGTCGGGTGGACAGGAGATGGATATTGTGTGTGCGTGTGTGCCATGAGAAAGAGAGAGAAAGAGAAAGAGAGAGAGAGAGAGAGAGAGAGAGAGAAGCAGCAGATTAGGTTGATGAAAAGTATCGATTTCAAACACAAGAATGTGTTTGAAATCAGATCAAAACTTTCCATTTAAATACACTGATTGATCAACTGAGTGGGTTTAAATTTCAAGTTTTTTGATCTCCAATGTGTGGCAAATATAGTTCAAAATGTCACTCAGATCTTCTATGGTGGAAATTTACCATCAGACTGAAACAGGTCCTAATTTTTGCTTGATGATGTGTTTTAATGGCTTCCCTAACATGTAAATAAGGAAATACTATCTCTTTCAAGAAAATATGTCTCTTTCAAGAAAAACACTAAAGATGCATTTTACGGGCTTTTATGAATGCTGGCACATTGTTGCATGATGATATTTGACCTTATTGACACATTCAGTCAGGCACTGTGTTTTATGAATTCCCCCCCCATTATATCTGCAGATGTTGAGCAAAGTGAAATAAGTGCTTTGGTTCAGGGTGTCATGACATAAAATAAACACAGAGAGAAGATCATAAAGTTAATATAATTATCAAAGTGACGGCTATACCAATGCCTTCTTGTATTTTGTAGGCCTCCAAGTGCAGAAAGGTCTACAAAGTCATTATGGCCTCCCCTGTCTTCATGGTCAAACAAATGTTTGATAATCTAATCAGGTGCTTCTATACGAACCCTTTGTACTTCTAATCCATAATTCATGTCTTCCATACTGTACTGAATGCTGTGAGAAGTCTGTCTGTGCTCATTAGACTGAAAAGCTTCTCTCTTCTCAAATCACGAAGAGGCAACTGATGCTCAGATCCCAAAACAGAGGAACAAGATGTGATACATTATTTACGAGTATTGATCGCTTTTATCAAATCAATGAGACGGTTGGACAAAAATAGCTGCTTGTATGAAAGTCACGTTCAGTTCATGGCTCGTTCTATTTGAAGTGTTTCAGCCCTTCAAGAGAACATAAGCAGATCAAAGAGGAACCAGAGCTGCTAAGATACAGGGGGAGGTGTGTGTGCATGTGTGCATGTGTGGATGAATGAAGGAATTCCTCCAAAAAAGGAACAGCTCCAGTCCATATCACAGCACCAGAGGGGGACGGTACCTCTCACCTAGCTGTCGTCCTCTGATATCTGATCGTTTACTCAAATGACACTTTGATTGTGGTTGTTGCTGTCACCCAAATTTCAAAAAGTTTAAGTTGTCACAAAGTTTATTGCAGAATAGACAGGACTTGCAGTGCACTTCGGGTGAAAGGTGGTGACAATTCAGGGGCCCACAGTTGGCGGGGACCCACAGGATTAGGGGGCCCAGAGTAATATTCTTTCAGGGCAAACAGAAATCCTAGCTATGCCTCTGAAGGCATGAATTAATCTCTTGATTTTGGGTGCTGGCATTTCCAGAGGAGGGAGAACCAGCTCGCTGGTGATCTACACTACCATTAAAGGGGACATGCTATGTTTTTGTTATTTCCCCTCATTTTTATAGAACGAACTCCCGAGACTCAGAGAACCAAAAATAAAACCCTATTACTCCAAAGAGCCACAAGATGCCTTCATCGTATCCCCCCCCGAACCGACCCAATC
>VXCM01000878.1:135020-219606 GCA_014773175.1 Lucifuga dentata
TGGGGGGCTGAAAGAAAGAGTGCCACAAGTGGCCTACTTTCACTCAGTGAGCACAGCAGCGCTGCAGCAAGGGAGAGTAGAAGTAAATCATTGGTGCTTTTGTTTTTTTTTGCACATTAAAGCATTGGAAATGTTTCAAATAGACCCTTAAAAGGACCGTACCAATGATTTTTGTATGTTTGAGCCCATTTGAGATAAAACCCACATACACGTTACATCACTGCCAACCATTTGCCATCACAGCAAGCACGATGTCTATTAAATTTTTTTTGTCAAAGTTACTCAATTTAACCAATCCAACCAAAAGCTATACAGAAAATGTATGTCTCCACCAGGGAATATAGTCCCATATAGTCCCATTTCACACAGTCCCAGATTTTACAGAGAAATTAAAAACAACTGTTCCTTCTACAATCATGCATAAGTGTTAGCAGGCAAAACATTAAATTTTAAGGTGGTCATATCATCTGTACATCTGATTTTGGAAGATTTTGACAAAACAACATGAAAACTAAAATATGGTTTTATGTTTTGGAAAATGGTTGTTGGTAATGTGGAATGTGTATGAGGGTAATATTTATTGGGCTCAACCATGCAAAATCACTGGCTTTAATGGAAATAAGAACATGGAAAATGCCACCAGAAGATTGTGGAGGAGTCAAATAGATGGTTTGTTTTATGAGCAAAATGGTTCATAAAACTATAAAAATCCACTCATACCTAAGTTTGCTCACATACATATGTATATACAAATACTCTATTTAATTTTGTATTATGTTAAATCGCACATTTGATTTGATTTGATTGCTTTAATGTAGTTTATTTTTACCATTTACTAAGTTGCACAATAAATATTGCATACTTTTATTTTTCTAATATAATCAAACACCTATTTTTATAAGGGACAGTAATAATTTATCTCTGCCTCTAATAGCCTATACATCACTGGCAGGGTGTATATTTCATTTTCTTGAAGCATGAAGGCGAATAGAAATCTTAATGATTTGCCCTTGCTGGCATAATTTTAATTATGGATTTTCCTCTACATGATCGATTTGGAGAAAGCCATAGTAATACAAGTTGTACATTCTAGTGTATTAAATATTTGATATCCATTAAATTTTTATGATTAATGTCCTGGAAAGAATCAGTTTCTCTAAGCTCCTTGGTTTTATTGCAGACTAAATTAGGGGTTTTACTCCCTTAGCAAAAGATATAGCCATATATTGCAATAGAGCTTTGCCTGTCATAAGAAATGTAGTAATATGATATTGATTATAAGGGAAATTTAAATTGGGTGAAACAGTTCTGAGGAAGACTTTAGAGATTCTTCCATTCAGTTTCATAATGTGACGTTGTTTTTTCCTGATCATTTAGTGCAACTGCTCTTTTTTTTAATTTCTTGCTGATTTATATTTTCATTTGAGTATTACAGACCTACATGATCTAACAACATGTTCTTTATGAAGTCGCTATCTAAAGCACATTGTTAGGATACAAAATGATCATAATATAGAATGAGTGTGGTTGTACAAATGTGTTCTCTATTGAAAATAAATAGCATTTTAATTTCTGCATCATGTAATATATAAAACCACTGTTGCTACAGTGTAATTCTGCCTGGTGCAATATAACAGCTCACTAACCCTGCCTGGTCAGTAGTCATGGTAGCTCCTATGGGTCTATCTGTGATTTTTTTTTATTATTATTCATTATATAGATCACAAATGTAGGAGCATCACTGGAGAGATAATGATGTAATAAAATAAGATGGAATCACCCAAGCCACCAAAACCATATTTCATCCACTGAGGATGTACAACACATAGTGTAATCTTTAACCAAGTATCCTGATTGTGTATCTGATCAGAGAGGTCTGCAGCACCTTCCCATCTCTGAACATGGAGGTGTCGAAGGGCAGCGCTGTGTATGGCGAGATATGGGAAGAAGCAACAACAGGAGAATAATGAGCCACCAAACCCTGATGCCTGAGTTTTGTAAATCCTAATGACTCTGGATCCAGTTCAAAGGAGGAAGGCCCACTTGAAGCCAACATTCATTTCCCACTGTAGAATGGTGTGAATCTCATCTCATATAAGAATTACAGGTAGCACGCTTTCCGAATGCACCGTCTCTGCCAATCAAAATGCAGCAGAAAAAAGCACCTATAGTACAGTGCTGTGTCTACAGATTCAGGCCTGCAGAGAACAAAGTGCTATTGGCTTTAAGTCTACATATTTTTATTCATCAAACCTCTGTCACATACAAATGCAAAAAAAGTAAATAGTTCTCAAATTTACATTTGAAGCATTCACAGTTGTGCTTGTGTATCTTTTCTCAACATCACTCTTTTTTTTGAGATTGCTGCAGCATTTGACATGGACATAATTCTCAATGTCACAGTATTCTCTATAGTCTGACGAGCAAAGGCAAAGGAGCAAAAATACTCGTTTCTTCACTTGTTGCAGCATCAACTTCGATGATCTTAGATCTCGCTGCAGACTGGACAAGTTAAAAGGTTTACTCCACTCAATTGCAGCTCTCAATCTGAGTAAAATAACCAGAATGGTTTGTGTAAAAGCCTTACATACTGTATAGCTTACAATGATAGCTCTTTTTATCTGCAAATTGGAGAGAAAACATGATCCACTGAATGCTGTTTCTGCTACAATACCCACAGTAGCAAAGTGTTTCTTGAGGGGAGTAATTGTCACTTCATCTTTAGCTGTTGGCATCTCTGACAAAATATTTATCTCACCATGGCACAAGCAGTATTGTGGGCCGGGTAGACATAAATTGCATTTTTATGTTGTTTTATTGAAAGGGGTGGGTAGGGACTAAAACGCTATTTCAGAAAATCTTACTCTGCTACATTTACTGCTTACTTGGGATTTCTCTCCAGTTCCCTCTCTTAATATTGCTCCCTCATGACATCCTCCATGCAACATTCTCCTATCTGCAAGTTCATTATCATCAATAAGTCAAGTATATTCTATCTTTCATCATCATATCATACATTCCAACCACAGCAGCTTTTTTTGCAAATGTAAACCAATTTACTTCCCCCCTCTATTGCAGATAGTATTAAACAATGCCCTAAGAGTAGAGGCTGTCTGAATGGGAATGATTTATTACGAAGAAAGAAGTCTGTGCGTCGGTTTGCAGAGCTCTGCAGTGTAAAATAACCTCATTTATATTCTATATTGCTCAGGCTGCCTCACTTAATATTCCTGTCAGCACTCTTATGCCATGCCTTCTGTTGGCTTCGTCTGCAATAAAGCCCCTGCCTTTGAAAAGTGTACAAACAATATTAAACATATTTCATCAGATTAGCACTATGGAATAGGAACACCTTTGATACAAAACAATGGGGTCAATTGAGCACCAAAGCTCATTGTGTGATTGTGGATTTGCATCATTTTGCTGTAGGATCATTACAAAAAGATACAACAAAATGTTACCTGCCATTATGCCTGTACAGACTTTCAGAGGCTCTCAGAGCTCATAACAACATAAAAAATAAATGAGTAAACCACACATTACATTTCTTGTAATGATTAGCACTCTGAGTCTTTAGTTAATGAAGTCATTAAACATCAAGTAGTAAAGATACATCCCTGTCCTATCCTCTTGAGAGCACTGATCCTATGTGAAGAAATGCAAATTCCACATAAAAAGACAACTAGAGAGCAATCTGAGAGTTCATTACTCCACCAAGGCGCAACAGTCATCTGATTTTACTTATTTGCCAATATAGAACGAGTCTTTTCTATCATTACCCCGAAGTCAGAAGTGTAATGAAGATTTATCCTGCACATTCATTGTACAGCTGGACTGTAAACATAAACTTCTTCTCTATATCGGTAATCTCATTGGTGATAATTGCATATTTGTTGTCTTATTTGTTAATTTACAGCTATGCAGTAAATGTAACCCCTATCTGAGCAGATGTTTTAACACACTGGATCTGGATTAATATTTTGATTTTGGCTAAATTGCACATTGATGGTCTGTCACAGAATACACATGCCAGAAATTTTTCATTAAAATTGGTGTCTTTTTGAGAAATAAGCCAAACTGTCAATAAATGCCCATCTATAGTTTCTTATGTTATAGAAAGTGAAAAAAAAAATAAAATAAATGCTGTATCTGGATCCTGATCTGCCTCAAAATCTAACCAACTCTTCCTCGGCCCAAGTCCCACCTATTTACAAAAATTAATTGAAATTTTGAGATATCTTGCTGAAAAACACTAGTGAAATCTTCTAGGTGGATATAAGTAGTAGAATGAAAACTTTGACAATTCTGTTAGTACTAGTGGTTACTCATAATTTCACTAAACTCCCACATGCAAACATCCAAACTGTTGTCAGCCCGAGAGGAAAATGGTCGATTCTTCTCAATAACATGCAAACACAGATAGAAAATCAAATGCAACATGTTAATTATATTATTCTTACATGCATAATGTAACACCTTCATGCCACGTAAGATATTAGTAAAGTTTTCAGAGACTTTACACACATCATATCCCAGCATGCAGTTCATCCAATCTTTCATGGTGATCTATTAATTAAGCACTTATGTACTGTGTTCTGGTTTTCAGTATGCATCCTCTCTTCGCACCACCACAATGAATAATCTGATGTTTTTCCTCCTTGTCATCATTCTTCTTCCTTAATTAGCTAAGTCGAATTGGGCTAATTGCTCTTTATGAACTACAAGACTGTCACTGAATGCTCCCTCCCACATCATCTCTCACTTCCATACAAACGCAACAGATAAATGACCACAGCTAAATGGCTTAAGAATTGATTTACTATGGCTGAGAGGATATGAAGGAGTATTACCATGAATGCTGGGATTTTATTTGTTTAAATTATTTAAACTTCACTTTGCTACAAGTGTATTTTTGTTCTACAGAGATCAGGCCAATGAAAGCATTTATGTACTGTTAATTTGAACATATTTTTAATGTTGAGACAGCTACAGCTTACATTGGTTCTTCTGTACCACCATGAAGCTTCATAGTGCAGTAAAATTAACTTTTTTTTTTTTCCAATTGGCTCTTTTANACCACCATGAAGCTTCATAGTGCAGTAAAATTAACTTTTTTTTTTTTCCAATTGGCTCTTTTATTCAGTCTTTTATTGATCCATATGTTACTGCATGATATGAAAATGAAGTAAAGGTTGTACTAGCTGTTGTAGTTCTAAACTGTTACAGTGCTGAGAGCCAATAACAGTAGTGATATGCTGTGGAAAAAAAAATGCAAATATGTCTCAAGTACTAATGTTATCATATTGGTATATATTTAGTGGCCATCAGGTTTGCCTTTGCACCACTGATCCAAAGCTGTAATTTTTTCTGTTTTTGGGAAATGGTTATGTTTATTTGGAACAGTTAACACAGATTTCCATGTTCGTACTTTCTTTTAGGGATCTATTTTGAAACCTTTACAGTCCTTTAATGTGCAAATAAACATATCAATATACTTCTACCCACTTGCTGCAGTGCACACACAGTGAGAAACAGAATGTTGTAGGTGCTGTCTCTTTAAGGCCCCCCTGAAAAGCCAGCTCAATTCTGATTGGCCAGCTGCATCAAACCTGAAGTCACCTTGTACTTTGTGGGTGTGTTTAACCAGGTGTGCAGGCAGGTGAATTCATTTTGATGAAAACATGTTATGAAAGTAAAGGACCAGTCAAAATGAAGCTTTCAGGGCAGTTTAGGGCCTGAATTCAACACATGCTCCCTGCTATATCACTTATCTTAATATATCTCCTTGGGAATGGGTTATCTAGTTCCACACTGTCTTTAAAAAAACCCAACAAATTCTTGTATCAGCTGTTAACTGCACAGTTTGCTGGTGTAATGTGAATCAGTTGCAAAGTAAACATCCCTTTCTCTAAAGCCACACTGATTATTGTGCCCCCCTGCTGGACAAGCAGTTTGAAAACAAAGTTTTTTGTGCAAAGTAATTCATACATTTAGCCTGCTAACAGAAAGAAGAGTACAGTAGCAGAAGGGCTTCCATTGAGAATCAAAGATGAAATTAAAAACTGGACATGTGGAGCTGACCCTCACATAGCATCGGCAGACATATGAACTTATTCCTTAAAAATAATCAGCACTTGCTAATTTCTCATAGGCTTATTGTTATTGTTAATACAAAATTTTTCACGGTATTGACAGTTCGTTAGTGCATATGCATCATGGGACTTCTGTCTTAAATTTCGTGTTTAATGACCAGTAGAAGAAGCGTAAACTGAACATTAAACCCAAACTATTATCACATTAAAGTAGCAGTAAAAGAAAATTAATATCAAATAAAATGAACTGTTTTTCTAAAAGAGAAGACTAAAGACAGCTCAAGTGTGACCTGCCTGCAGGTGATGTGTCCTGAGTGGAGAGGCAGCTGTGCCACTAACGGTACAATGCTACACCTTTGGGCGACACAAGAGACTTTCATTCATCTCCACAGTTCATACAAGCCACTCAAGACAAGCAAAAAAAGAAGCATGCAGCCATTAAAAACTGGTCAATTCTTAGTTCCTGTCCTCTTCACAATGTGTTCAAGAAGACTAAACCAAGCGCATGATTTTTGTTCAGGCCTTTGGTAGAGATCTCTTAGGGACCTTGGAGAATAATCTGAAGGAAACAAAGGTGCAATACAGTAACCTGTTTGCTCCTTTTCTCCCCTTTCCCCAGTTCTCCTCAGAGCGCTCTCACAGTTAGCATCATAATAAAGCCTTTTAATTGACATAAATAAGGATATGAGAAGAAACCCAAGTGCTCAGGGAAAAGGTTTTGTGTTTGCCTGAAGCTGATGCAGTGAATGTGTTCTGTTAATCAGATGTGAACACATGGCTGATGAGTACAAGCCTGCTCCTAATTGGCAGTGTTTGTCTGCTAGTGGCTGTATACCTTCAAGGACTCAGCAGCCTCCCATTGGTATTCAAGGTATTGCTTTGTGCTCCCAGTGGTGATGCCACACCATTAGGGAGAGGGACCCGAGACCCTTCCATTTCCTTAACAAGGGGGCTTTCTCTCAGTGCTGAGGCAGGACTCAACCTCCTTCACCAAGTGTCAAACATCCCAGGAGCAAATCTTTTGGAGAGAAGATAGAACCAGAAATGTCTGCTGTCAATATACAAAATACTACAAACACACATAAGGTTGAAACTGACATTTGTAAATCTGTGGCAATGCTTTTCACCATTGTAATATTTAAAATCTGTTTAGATCTGTAAGCATAGTTCCATATTCTTTAATGTTTCTTTCTGTCTTTATCTTTTTCACTGCAAAACAGAAAGGCATGCATTGTGCATTGTGCCACATTACAGCAATCTGACGACTTTGAATGTTGCATGGTATGTAACCTCTTGCCATTATCTATAAACATGCTGCAACTCCAGAAAAATAAAAAGAGAAAAAAAGAAAAGAAACTGAGAGAAAGAGCAGCTGGGGATTGGAGAAAGAAAGATTATAAAGCCCATAAATACAATTTAAAATGTCTTCATGCTGCCAAATGAGAAAAAATGTTTTTGTATCCTCAACAAATCAGCTTGTGACTCACCGTCTCCTCTCTGATTCATTATTGAAAATCAGCTGTGATATATGTCTGTTAATGATGTTACATTGAAAGCAATTTCCTGTTCATGTTCACAAACTAAAGTCAGATTGTCCAATAACACAGTAATTACATATCAGAAATCTATTTTGTAGTGAATTATGCATTAAAGCATTCTGCATTATTAAAAGCATTTCTGCAAACCTTTTCATAAAACAATGAGTCATTATGCAAATCACGAGGAGATGCATTAGAGCCTGATGTGCACAAGATACATCAGCTGCCAGTTCACCCACATTATCTGCGATTTATGATCATTCTTTTGCTCAAATACATTGACTTTGTTCTTTTGTGGACCACAGACTAAAACCTTTCACGCAGTACAATTACATTCATGTTAAAATATTGATTATGCCCCAATTACAGCAATATAGCATTTTTTTAAACATCATGTGAACATAATTAGATTAAAATTGGCATAAATCGATGTTTGAGTAACAGAAGTATGTAAACGCTCCATTGTCATATAATGGAAGTAAACACTCTCTGCATACATTTCCTCGCCTTGCGTACTTCCCCTCATATTCCAGTTAAGTAATGTATTATGTATATTCTGTGAACAAGAGTCCTATTAATTCTACTTATGGTGTTACACTTACATGCAGCAAGAGGCACCATCAGCATTAATTTATGACATGAAAATCTAAAATGTTATTATCTATACAGAACCTTCTCAATTTAATATTCTACACTCAACTGAGGAAATGACAACATTCTCTAACCTTTGACTTTCATTAACTAAAATCATGTCCCCCAGGCTTTTGCTGTTTTTGCTTAAACATGATCCGTTTTGACCTTAAGATTGCTATTAATATGTATGTTTTAAAACCAGGGCTCAGTTTTGAAGTCCTTTTCATAAAGGTCAGGTCTTCCTTTTAAAATTAAGATGTTGAGGTAGAGACTTGTGCTCGGAAGAAAAACATGATCTCTTTCTGATGTAATAAGCAGATAAATGTTAGCGGTTGATTGAATTTGCTGTTAGATTGTTTTATACTAATACTTTGAGGAAGGGTTTTTTTTTTCCTTCAAACTTGAGATCTTAAAAATCGTTCTGGAAAGACGTCTTGCCTGTCTGCTGTCCTGTGTTTCCCCACAAGTGGATATCGCACCAACAGTCCTGAGGGTTCATTTCCCACAATGCCCATCTGAATACACTGTGGATGTGTCCTCTTTGGATTCACCAATTTCTGCATATTTTAAAACCTATAATCTGTTTGCTTCGGTCTGAATGAACAGGTTTTACTTTTGTTACATTTACTCGTGGTTCAGTTAAAAATTTCCAGATATATCAACCAAAGCCATGTGAGAACACTACTCACTGGTCAGAAACATCTGGGGTCAGGAGTGAGAAAATCATTGGAAAAGTGCATTTTGCTTGACATTATATGAAGAAGAATCTGCCTTCAGATCGTTGAACAGCAGAATGGAGCTGATATTGAGCACATATGTTTTCACAGCATCCGATTGATTTGCTTTGGGTAATCAAAGGTTTAGTTTACTTAACGTTAACCATTCCCAACTAACCTTCTTTGCTTCTAGATCAATCAACAGATCAACAGTTCAACTTACATTTGGTTCAGAGCGCATTTGGATCACGTTCACAGCAAAAACTGATCGCTGCAGAGTTTGTCAAAAGGGAAAAACATACCGGTGTCTGATTCAACATGACTAAACATATGTATTACTGTACAGTTTTTTTTTTTTTTTTTTNTTTTTTTTTTTTTTTTTGGTTTTTTTTTAATTGCTAACAAGCATCCGTCAATACTGAAGCCACTTTTTCAAAACTCTTCATACAGTCTGCATTACCAACATGCATCTTGGCTGAACAATTAATCTCATCTCCAAAACTCACTCAAACCACCAAAACACTTCATACATGTCTCAAAATAAGCTTGTTCCACCTTAACACTGGCAACAATTCTCACTCAGAAAGCAGACACTGTCACTCATAACACACTAACCTAAAAAACACTAACAACAGGGAGCATTACTTAAATGATGAACTTTTATCTTTGAAGTTTGAATGATTTTTCACATAAATCAGTATTTCTTTATAGAATAATGCCTTTTCACTTTACTGACTGTACTAAAGTCATATATTTTAACAAGTAAGTATGTATGTAACAACAATGAATCAGAAATGCAGCAACTGGCTTGGAATCATAATTTACTGTACTTGTGAAAAATAAAAAGTTGAAAAAAAAAATCCTGAAATTCCCTGCCACTCTTCTTTCCCCACCAATCCGTCTTTCTTGATCCATATTTCCAAACCAAGTCATTCCAAAGCCGTTACCTTTTGCCTGTTTGGTAACAACACTAAATACAGGATACCTGGGAGGCTTTCAGCTGTGTTTGGAATGATTATTATCTCATTTTATTGTAATATATTCTGCTAAGATTTCTATACATTTCAGTGTGGTTACTGCAGAAATGCACAAAATTTGCCATCATTCTGTTTTGAATGTGTTTTTTATCATTTTGAAAACAGTGTGTTAGCATTTGAAAAATGTGCTGCAGATATCCGGTGTTTTGCAGGTGGTGGAGTATGAATGAGAAACGAGTTCATCGATTTTAGAAAATGTGGTCACTGAATACATTTTGTGTGAAAGCAATGAAAAATGATTCACAGTTTGGTCCACATAGACTTTTGTTTCACTGTGTAAAGACTTTTGCCAATGTAACTTCAGTGTTGACCAATGTTTGATAGCAATCAAAAAAACAAAAAAACAAAAAAAAACAAAAAAACTGTAAAGCGCCAGAGCTTCAGTCCAGAATACCAACATTAGAGCTTCTAGTTTGAGGGAATTCACATTAAAAATTATCTGCATCACAAATAGCTGGTGACACATAGCGGTCATTAAAATCATTTCTGCCGGATTTAAACATTAAACTTGGATATTATAAGTTGATTGCATCTGTTTATACTAGCAGCGAGTTCCTGCCTCCTGCTGCTGTTCATTACAATACCATTTACCCATTATCAGCAATTTCTGATTAAACTTCACGTTGACTGACATGAAATTCTGAAATTCTAGTTCCATACATTTACATTTTAGACGTGTAGCTGACATGCTCATGCAGAATGTAACAGAAAAAAACGTTCTTTGTGATAAAGTATTTTCATCCCAGAGGTCATGTAGAAACACGGAACATGCTCCGCTCAGTTTTTCACCTCTGCACCACTGGCTCATCATTCTGTCATGTAGTATGAGAGCTGTCAACAGTGACACCCTCTGCTAGCTGGGTGTCAGGGATGATGGTACATCCCGCACAGCCTCTTCATTACCTACCTACAGTTCTACTCCAAAGCCATGTTGGCTTAATGGAAAGAAGCTGGGTGCTGTATGGCGGAAGCATGTTTGATCCATCAGACAGATGTTTCTCAGATGGGCTGAAAATGGGATTAGTTCTGGGCTTATATAAAAGATGTACTGATCTGGCCCTGCAGCTGCAAGGGATCCAGTATGAAGTAGTTTTACTGAACTTTATGACCCCTGCAATGCTATACTGTAGCAGTTTACAGTATTAGTGCAGACCAAATTAATTTCCTGACCTCTAGCCTGAACTTGAAACAGTACATCAGCAGTTGAATAATTAGGACAGAAAACTGCCCTCTTTAGGTGAAACTTGGCACTTTTTTCTCACAAGGACCAATCAGAGATGTCACAGCAGGTGTTTTCCATCAGCTCTCAAAGACAAAATGTCTGCTTTACCATCACTGACTGAGGCCAGGAATCCCATGAGCTTCAAATACCCAGAAAGACCAGTTCAGCAGCATTTTTTTTATTCATTCCAGTGTGTGTCAGTTAATGTGTAAATGCATAATCAATGCACTGAAATGTGTTAAAGTCCTCACACACCCACATAGTTGTTTTCAGTTATTCTGACTGATGAATTTTTTTCAGGTTTAAAACAAAAGAATAATGATTAATTTTTTTCAGGTTTAAAACAGAGTGGAGTTTCAAGTTTGAAACTGATGACTGATAACTTATTCAAGGTCACCAAATATAGATATAACAGTAAGATATGTTTTTTCATCATTAAAATGTACAGTTTCACTGCTAATTTACACTTTAGAAAAAAAAAAGTCAAGTGTTGCTGAGCTCCACTAAATGGAGAAACATGATGATAGAATAAAGCAAAATCTGGACTAATAGAAACTCAAACTCACAGGAATTTCTTACAGCAAACATTTGACTTTTCATGGCAAAATAATCCCATGTGTAACTAATAACATTAATGACGCCCCTGCATGCACAACAGCTTGACAGAGACTGCAGCCATCGTTAACATCATAAGTTGCATCTGTGATAGGTTATAATGTCTATCATCAAAGCCTAGAGCAGGGGTACTCAAATACAAATCTTAAAGGTCCACAAAGAAAATAAGCAAAGATCCCTTTATTAAGGTCAATCTGGGATCCTAATTTTTACCAGGAATTTAAGGTGTCAGGGGGTGTTGCATGCTGATGAAACTACCTGCGTTATCAACTGTCAGTCTGTGCTGTCACTCTCAATGAACCCAACGGGACGCTGAATGTGACTGGACCAAACCAAAGCAGAGTAGACATTCTCACACAGATGGTGGAACAGTCGGACATTCGGTTTTACTTTCTCCACTGCTGAGAAAGCAACGAATTTTGACTCATTGTGTCACAGCAATGTCTCACAGATACTATAAATAATACATATGAAAAGTATGATTTGCTCAGAGTCTGGAGACAGTTGTGGTTTGGTCCAGATCGGAGTCCGGACTTTGAGGATGACTGAGCTAGAGTATATTTTAAACAAAAATTAATTTCTCATTGCTCAGTGGATTGAGTTGATTTCCTCACCATTGATTGATATCTGCATAGTTTTGATCACACTCTTATTTTGCTTCATTATTTTGGATCGTTTTCTCTCTTTTCTATCTCGTCTCTGTGTCTATTTTATTGCAAAGCCCAGCTAGATCAATTGATAAACCAGGTCCACATGGACTCAAGTCTCAAAGGAGCAACAGGATCTTATATTTAAAACATTAATACGTAATGCACACAGATCATCCATTTTTAAACCTCGACTCCAAACACACTGTTATGGTGGAGTGTAGAGATGTGCTCTCCATACAGCGACAGGGGGGCTGCCTTTAGATTTTCCACTTCACACAGGTTGTATCAGAATAATAAGCATCCACACACAAAGAGAAAAAGAGGGAGCAATGAAGGAAAGACAATAACAAATTTGACATCTCTGGGATGCTACTGTTGTCTTTGGTTTGCATTGCCATTTCCATTATGACTGAGCTCAGAGAGGAGTTGGGCTCAGGGTGAAAAGGGGAAAATGAGGGAGAGAGAAAACACACATCCTAAGGGTAGATGTTGATTTGAAGAAAGAAACAAAAGAATAATATCCTTTGATGTGAAAAATAAAAGTAACCGCTTCACAGCTTTGATGAGGGGAAATGTCAGGAAACAGCAGTCTAATTGGTGTTGTAATCTCCAAGGAAGTAAGGACGGAGGGAAGGCTGAGGCTTTGCTCCACAGCCCCATGGTTGGACAGATGACAGGGTTAAAGTATGAGGGAAGATGCTGAACATTTAGCAGTGCGTTTACGCTGCCACATACCCACAGGCAAGGATGAGATACAGATGAGATGTGAGGCGATTATAGGAATCAAATCATCAGAAATCTGATACTTACAGTGTAATGACTGACACTAATAATAGCTCATGCTGCTATCAGATGATAGTAAATTAGAATGCAATGTTCATTTAAAGGAGTATACCAGTGATTTTCCATGTTTGAGCCCAATAAATGCAACCTACATACACATTACATTACTGCTAACGATTTTCCAAAACATACCATCGAAGTGGTAACAACTTTCAAATTGTTTTCCAGTGGCAAAATAACAGGTAAACTGTGGTTTCATGTTTTAGAAAATGGTTGTCAGTAATGTAACATATAGTTATATTATAGTAGTATTTATATAGTATTTGTTTAGCTTAGTCATGCAAAATCACCAATATAGTCCTTTAAATGTGTTGGTTTAATGAAAAAAATATTAAAGTAATCAGATGAACTGACAAAGACATAAGTGATTATAATATTATGGTGCTCACCAGTATGTGTGGAGAATATTACCTTTTCAAAGTAATATTCCAAACCCTGTCCATGTAATTATTAAGGTAGTGGGGGGGTATTACACTCATAACATCTAAATGCCATATGGCAATAATATCCCAGTAGGCATTCCATTTCAATGAATACATCTTTAAGCCCTTTTCCCAATATGTCTGTCTCTGTAGTAACATACATATAGTCATATATAAGAATACAAAATATTATTGACTAACCCCCTGGTAACCACATGAGCAATAAAGATAAGCTTGAGTTTTATTTATCTGCAGCTGGAAAATGTCATAGGCCAATAAGACTGCTTGGATGAAAGTACTTGTCATGTAATTTAACCATAATCCCACATCAACAAAATAATTTGTAGGCGGGGCCTACAATTTAGATTTATTTGGAAATACAAGTAACTACATTCATGGTAAAAAAAAAAAAAAAAAAAAAAAGTGTTTAAAAGATTGTGAGGAATTGACTGTAATTACTGTTGAAATGTCACAGTGTGTAAAACCCAATTTGACTGATGAATTAGGAATCACAATATTTTGTAGCAAAGTACGTTATCAGAGTTTGGCTACTGGAGCAGAAATGGATGAGCAATGAAACCAACACAATGTACTTATGCTGCGTTCAGGCTACCTTGGAATTCGGATTTTTCCCAGTTGGAAGTTCTGAGTTCTGACCTCAAATGTAAACAAAAAAGCATGGCTGAAAGCCAATAAGTACTAATAAGATTAAATAAATTTAGTAATAAATGCTAACTAAAGTAAAGTTAGATTACAGGACTGTTTGGTTGNAAGATTAAATAAATTTAGTAATAAATGCTAACTAAAGTAAAGTTAGATTACAGGACTGTTTGGTTGGATTGTGTTACGATGACATTAATCACAGTGGGTATTAAACATTTGCGCAGAGAAGTAATCACTTACATATCAATGGCAAACAGTTATTATACACTATAGATAGTTAACTTGGCGATATATTTTGACCTTTTTATNATGGCAAACAGTTATTATACACTATAGATAGTTAACTTGGCGATATATTTTGACCTTTTTATTTCATTGTCACGCAAGAAAAAAATACTTTAGTCACCTGTTAGCTGATCATTTCCATTCACAAAGCTCACTTCCACGGGTGCCGCCATGTTGAGTGACGTCATACGAAGTGGGGGCAGATAATTTCGGTCCGAGTTTCCCAGCCGGTCTTCCGATTTCAAATGCTGTTCCAATGCATTTTTCCAAATCGAAGTCGAAAAAATTTGACTTCCAAGGTAGCTTGAGCGCAGCATTAGCTTGTTAACTGTGCTTTTAATGCATCACACATCCTTGAAAATGAACATATATTTACATTTATAGAAAATAAAACTAAATAAAAGAAAATCTTGGACTCAACAAAAATCAGTACTGATGAAAAACAAAACGTGTGGCTGTGGGTATCTGACTGCAAAATTAGCAGGTGGAATTTCCTTTTTATGTCGCTTTCCCTCCTTGTGAACCATGTAGAGGAATACTGGATTGCAATTTTGTCCTACCGCTCTGGCAATTAGCAAAAAGATTACAACATGTAACCAGTATTGACTATACACAATGTTTCTATCAATTAATACAATTTCTCAACATAGAAAATCCTGGCTTTACTCCACGTATGTGCATCACATCACGTGGTGCTAGCTTACTTGCTAACACACCATTCACAGACTAGCCAAGCTACTTGAGCTCAACATATCATTTTGAAAGGACTTAACTCACCCAGAAGTTGTAAGTGAATTTGCAAATCCTTCCCAACTCAATAAGTTTGCAGGGTTTTTTTGGCACCCAGGATCAATACATTTCAAAGCAGTTTGAAACTTCTGGTTTTAAAGCAGGGTCTAAGTGATATTGCACCAGTCTTCATTTACATGTATGTTAAAACTTCAATTATACTCAGACTAAGCAAATAAATACAGTTTTTTTTAAACATTATGGATACACCTTTATCAGACTGAAATCAGTGTAAATCAGAGTGAGCTTTATCCAAGTAACAAACCTAGATTATGCGGTAAATCGATTTATTCAGCCATGTAAATGTTATAATCAGAGTCAGCCACTTCTGCCTGCATTTCTTCACTTGGCAGAATCCGCTGATGCTCTGATTAGAAACCGCATCATATATATTTGGTCATCCACAGAATCTTGATAACAATCAACATTTGCATGTAGGATGTAGTGACTGATTTTGGCTAACATCAGCTCTGTATGGATGATGCATGGCTGAGTTTGAGAGCAAGAAACACTCATTGGCCATCGTAATACAAATCAGCAATAACTGACTACCAATTGCTTCAATTCCTGCAAAGTAACGAATGAAAGATCTGCTCGGATTTTCCAGTGTTCCAATATCCAAAGGCAGCCATGAGGGGCTGGGGTTGAGGTTAAAATGAGCAAAACTGGTTGGATCAGTGGTTCAGGTGGGTTTGGCCAAAGTGGGGAACGATGATATGTTGGGTGTTGTCAGGTACACTAATTTAGAGGTCCCAGAGGCTGTGGGAGTACCTAATGGGTCAAGATGCTGTTTTCTTGTGGTCTTTTTTCATGTGGCATCTTGTCATGGGCTGGACTAATTCCTGCTATTTGATTCCACAACAGATCATTGCAGAATCACTTTGTACTTTTTGCACAATTCCATCTTTATGACCTGAATTACTTCTTAGGGAAAATATTTATGCTAAATATGCAATCATGATCATTTGAACAGCATTATCAAACAACAGCACCACACGAGCTGGTAGATCTGACTCTCAGTAAAGAGAAAAGCTTTGCAGATTTTTCTTCTTCTGCAGCAATGAAGACGCCTATAGTAATTAAGCATGTCCAATAAAAACAGTGATAGTACAGTAATTAAATAAGCAATGTTTGAGTGAGGTCTTCGACTGCAGGAGCTGAGAAAGCCATTGTAATTGAGGTGCAGTTGTGTTATCCCAAGCTCCATTAAAATTTCATCACCCTTGCACATTTCCATGAATGGAATTATTCAAATTATGTTAAATCACATCAGCCTGCCTGCTTGGCAATGCAACGTTGCCCATAACAATGACTGAGGCAAGATTCCCAAAGTCTAGAGTGGGTCTGCATGTGATTTAACAGGAGGCTTCATATTCTAAACTGATGCTGAAAAGCAACTGAGCCTTGGCCCTTGGCCTCTGTATATTTGGAACAATGAGGAGTAAGGAGACTGAAACCATGCAGCATATTGGAAAGAAACTTCAGTTTTATTCATCCAAGTACAACATAATAAAGATAACAATCTAAATAAAGACAATGTAAAATGCACAAACTGAAAATGCAGCTAGACCTCTATTATTTTCCACATAAACATTCTAGGGACAAAAACTACTTCTTACATCTAGAGTCATCTTAATCTACTCTCTAGGTATTTAGTACCTGACTATATATACATTTCAAACCTTATTACAGTCTTGTACTCATGACAGATGACTTTGAATAACATTGTTGGCCAAATACCTGAAATATAACGTACATGTAGAAATAATTTCTCATTAAGTCGACTTGACAATAAGAAAGTAGAGCCACTTAACCACACTATAAATCATTTAATTGCACCCCATGAGTCTTATACAACACAGACAAAAAAAAACAAAAAAAAACAAAAACAATATAACTGACACTGATTTGTTATTGCATCGCCTCAGATAGCAGTGAAATATTCATCAGGTGGAGCGACTGCCTGCCCTGCTCCCATGCCCATAATAAGTCACCAGCTAACACAGAGTGCTGCTGTCTTAACCTAGGCCAAGGGGACATCATTATGATTATAGGAGAGTGATTTCATGATACCTGGCCTTAATAATACATGATAAATAGCTGGATGAAAGGAACAAAGCAGTGTGTAATATTAGGTGACCCCGTGTTATCATCACTGAGTGGAACCATTAGTGAGCTGCCTTAACCTGCCTTAATGAGGTCTCCCTGCTCTGGGAGTGAAGGGACGATTGGTGCATATGATAAAGGAGGAATATTGGGGAACACACACACACACAGAGGTGTGTGGTCAGTAGGTTTCTGCTGCTTATTGGTGTTACACTCTAACTTATTGGTTTATCTGTTTGTGCCAGTACAGATTCTCCAAGTCAGTTGTTTGTCTTAATTTATATTTGCAGAGTTTTGATTTTACCAAACCATTATATCTATTGATGAAGTCAATATTTTCAAATGTTTGTTCAGTACCAGTGCACTCTGTCTATGAATAAATGAATAATTATATCAACAAATTCAGTGAAAATAATGGGCACTTGCCCATGACCCTGTGCATTAACGGCATAAATGGAAGTTTGATTAGCTTGATTAGTGACCACAATCCACATTGTCTGAGAGTCATGACCTATTTTTCTTTTCATTCCTTCAAATATCTATTCTGATAGTATATTTTTATTATATGGAATGACTGCAAATCATAAAAGATATATACATATAGAATGACTTGATTTTTAAAAATTTATTTATTTATTTGTTAATTCTCTTCCCTCTGCTAGACTACTGATCCACACTCCAGTCCAGCTGGTTGTGATAATGCCCCAAATAGCTGGTTTGCCAATCACTAATAATTTGACAGAGGAAGAAGAAGAACTTCGGGTTCAATCGTAGGACCTCGTATCTGAGGTGTGACTGTTTTTTAAGTGAATTTTCTCCTGGTTTCTTGTCTTTTGTCTTCTTAGTCTCTCCGATTATGCACGTTCATCAGCGCTGAAGATAGCCGTATGGCAAAACGTGTCGCCTTCGGACTGGGCGTCATTGGATCGAATCCCATGGGTGACAAGTAGGTCACACAAACATATGTGGTGACACACAAACACACATGAGGTTACAATGTGGTTACAAACAATGGAGTCATGGCAAATGTGATGAAAGGTGTAAATGAAGGTAGGAAAAGGCATGGATGGATGACGAAAAGAAATAAGGTCAATACACAACAAACAAAAACTAAAAGAAAGGTCGAAACAAAAGCACCAAACCGATAATAAAAAATAACTTAAAATTTTATTGTTAATGAAACAAATAATTCAAACACAGTTTTTGTATTTATTACCAACACTTTATTAAGGCCTGACAGATTACAATTGGAATTTGATAGCAGATAAAAGTTACATCACTATTATGGGCTCATAAAGAAATACACAATAAAACAACAAGTGCAGATATTTGGCAAGAAACGTCATGATGTCTGCCCTAAAACACAACTATAATCACAAAATACAAGCTGCCCCTGCCCTGTGAGTTGCACCCCCCCCCTTACTATTTGAATTGTCTGGTTCATTGATTGGTAAATATATAGTCTAGTATAGTCATGTAGTATCACTGTTAATTCATAATTCATTGGAAAAATGAATTATTTTGTTTGCCAAGCTCACATGATACTCAGGCTTTCTGTTTAGCGCTGGCTGAAACATGCACTGCATATAATTGCTTCTCATGTCGCATCGAATGGAACAAAATATTCATCTTATTGCACCACCGATCTCTCAAGTCTAACAAGCTAATTAATGAACTTGTCAGTCAGATCCTAGTCCGGATACTTACCATTATTTGGAAAAATTCCCACATGTGATAAAGAAATGACAGACCGTTCCCGAATGCCCCAGAAACAAACATTAAGGTAAAGAAACGACAGAGAAGCCCTGAGGAATTGTTGGTGACATTTCAAGAGTTGATGGCAAGACCGCCAACACACCCTTACGCACAGACATTTGCAAATTCAATACTTTGATTTTCCTCTCGCTTTAAGACAGAGCTGTTAGTGCTGGCTAAATGATGTCATGTTTTGGATATACAGAGCTGTAAAGCTAATTAAGGAAGACAAATGAATTACAAATAGTGTATCCACTTGTTGCTGCTGTGGTGGGAAGGTGTGAGCACCAGCAGAATAAAAGATGAGGATAAAGAGGCTGAACGATGAACCTACATCACCTCCAGCTGTGGCCAGAGTATAAAACCCTACAGCATGCCTGGCAGGGTGTGCAGGTAAATGATGCTTATCCCCTGTCTGTGGATGTGTGTGTGTGTATTTGGGTATGTGTGTGTATCTTTACATGAGTGCACAAACAATATATGCATTAACAATTCTGCAACTAAATATCCCAAATGTTGCAGTATGGCAGTCTGCACAAGAATAATGCCAACAAAGAAATGAATGCCATACACAGACATTAAGAAGATGTGAATGCCAAGTTCTCCAGATCTTCTACACTTTCTGACACAAACACTGATATAATTCTCTTTTCAGAATATCTCCACTGCATCGTCCTTGCAGGTATTGTGTCAGCTTGTACTTCATAGCTTTGTTAGTTGTTTTCCTGTGTTTTGTTGGTGAATGAAATGGTTCTCATTGTGACTGTGTGAGGGAATCACTGTGTGGTAATGCTAATGACTATTATGTGACTAGCTGGGCCAGAAGATGGACACGGGTTCTTTAGGGATCATCTGAATGAGAAAAGAGGAAGACACAGGAGCATTACTTGTCAGTCATGTGACAGAACCTCATTACCCACAGACATCATCAAAGCAGACAATTCCTCCAGAGTGTCTGTAGTACTGAACACGGAGGAGAAATCGATCTAAAATGACAGCTGTTACATCTGTTCCTGTGGAAAGTGGAGCTGATGTGTACACAATGGGACTCTTCAGAAATAGGTATACTTTAAAGGAACATATCGGTGATTTTGCATGTTTGAGCAATACAGGATACATGTTATATTACTGCCAAGCATTTTCCAGAACATACTACTGAAGCAGTAAATATTGGAATTGTTTTTCCTACTTTCCAGACCGCCATTGGTTTCAGTTCATTCCAGAATTGATATAAAGATAAAGGTGTGAATCACTTTTAAATAGATTTTCCCATTTATAATATTGCTTATTAAAAGTGATTCCAGTACGTTACTGAAATTATCATAACAAACACGACATGTATTCAATTTTTTGTTGCAGTTTACTTAATTTAGCAGATGCAACACAGAGATACTCGAAAGAAAATATGTCTCCACCAGGAAATATAGTCCCAGGAGAAGACTGCTTTTACCAAGAAATTAAAATGGCCGCACCTTCTACAATCATGCATATGTTGGCAGGCCAAACATTAAATTTCAAGGTGGGTGCATCACCTGAACATTTGATTTTGAAAGATTAGGGGATTTGGCAAAATAATACATAACCTAAAATACAGTTTTATGTTTTGGAAAAATGGTTGAGAGTAACATAAAGCATATACAGGTAGTATTTATTGGGTTCAAACATGCAAAATCACCGGTATGGTCCTTTAGGCTACTGTGTTCAACTATGCAGGGCACAATCATATCGGAGAATGTGGTTACATTTTTGAAAGAAGAAAGCAGAGAGAGGATCGTAAAATAATGTGAGCATTAACAGCAGTACAGAGAGGAAGAGATGTAATGTGTGCATCCTGATACACTCAGAGAGAGAGAGAGAGAGAGAGAGAGAGAGAGAGAGAGAGAGAATGCTAATGAGAGACACAGGGGCAGAGACTGAAAGACAATGATTCCCTTAGCTAATGAAGCTATCAGAAAGGCACAGGATACTGATAACAGACATCCACTTCTATAGGAAACTGTACATCACAATTACTGTATAACCAGCGAGAACAAATGTTGAAGTAATTATTTCTTAGTAGTATTCTGTAAGCATACATCTTACCGAATAGATAGATAGATAGATAGATAGATAGATAGATAGATAGATAGATAGATAGATAGATAGATAGATAGATCCCTTGATGGATGAAAAAATGAGCAACTGCACACTTGCTACACTTGCTAGTGTGTGTTGTTCTGTTGTGGGTCTGTAGGGAACTCAGCACAGCACAGCTGTTAAGTACTTTTAGCAGAGCTATTGTTCAGTGAAACAAAACAGTCCGTTCAGCTTGGCTGCTTTCCAGAGCCCTCCTATAGCAGCCAAATGTTTATCATTGTTTTGACACTGCATAGGCTAGGACAGCATGGGGTGTGCCTATAGATAGTAGAGAGTGTGTGTGCATGTGCATATGTGCAACAGAGAAAGAGGGGTTCATTATAACGAGCTTATTTTATGGTATAGAAATTTTCTGGAAAGTTACAAAGAAAGAGTACTACTATGTTGCAGCAGACTTGTTACTATAATCTAATTCCTCCAGTTCCCCAAATTGCGTTTTTAGGGAAGAAGTGTACAGTAAAAATGTAAAAACACACCTTTTTTTAATTACTTCCAGTTTCTTCGTAGTGATCCCTCTGCTGTCTCTGGTGATTGGTGTCTCTCTGCCCTTAAACCTACTAGAATTGGATCCCTCTTGGTCTAACAGAAAAGGACAGAAATGAAAGGCGTTACATTATCGGTTCTGACTGCAGTCCGATAGCTGCTGCTGCACTGATTGTGCTTCCTCACTCTCTTTACCCATTTAATCTCTTCATTCTGGCAGTGTGTGCAGCCAGGACAGTTTTGCTTTATTCTAATTGCATACTTTCGATTAAAAAAGCTTGTTTTCCTTGATTACTTTGATGTTGAAATGGGAGCAGGGGAGCAATTCACATTCATTCGGCAGTATGTTTCTCCCCCCACTCTTTTGTGCTAACAGCAGAATTCCTATTTATATATTGGCAGTGGAACTAAATTACTGCAAACATCTCTGTGGGCCAGCCAGGCATAACAGATTGACAGAGTCCTGTATTATGTCAGTGCCCCCTACTGGTGGCTAATTGAAGTACACTATTGTTCATTCCAGGCACGTATAGCACCAGGGGATGGTACAAACACAGTGGAATGGGCTTCTGGATTCTTTACTGGGCTGCTGGAATATTTGTTAAATGAATCCCTCGTGACTGGGATTCCTCTCTGCTGTGTATTATGTGCACATGCCAGAAGTGTGTGTAATCTAATTTACACTGCACACATTTTAGGCATTTAGATTGCACTGTTTATATCACAGCTTCATTCAACAAGATTTCAACTCCGAGATCAAAAACTGAAAGCAAGTATAGATTTTGTGCAAAGTGATGATATTCCAAGGTTGTTAAAAAAATAAAAAAACAAAACAAGCAGTAGTAATCCTTTATACTTGAGGTCCTTTTTGAGAAGATGGGAATTCAAAATAAGGGTCAGATTCCATGAGAACAGGGTTGAAGATAGAGGAGCTGGAATTCCTTATCTGAGTGTGTTTTGATGCTAAATGCTATGTGGTATATTTAATAAAAGTGTGGCTTGGGTTCACGCGCCCTTGTAGGATTGTGTTGGAGAAGAGATGCAGAAGAAAGCCAGATCAGACGTGTATCATTCACTGATGTTAACCCATCAGAGTTCAGGGGAAGGTTTGAGACTAAAGGCTTGGGTTGTGTTTCCCGCTGGGATGTGAGCGCCTCTCCCTAGAGTCCCATCACACGCTGGTAACACGGGCAAACATCAAGGGACTTCTGCTCTTTTCACATTTTATTTTCTCTCCTTTTACAACAGCAAAGTAGAGAGATACACAAGCGTATGCAAAACACAACAAACACTGCTTTATTAGGTTATTATCAGTCAGCTACAGGTCAATTAGCAGTGTGATTCGACTGGTGAGAGCTCAACTGGAGCAAACGCTTGGAGATTAAAGCAAAGATTCAAAAAGACTGTTTTGTCATGGATCTGAGCTCCAAAGAAAATACGTACAGAAAAAATAACAAAGAGGAAAATGCAGATACAGAGCTGTAATTGGTAAAGACATAAATAGAATCAAACTGAATTCAGTGTCACTTTGCTGCCCAAACAGGCTGTGATGCATAATAAAATATGATTGGCTTATAAATTAGCATGTTTTATTAGAAGCAATATCATTTGAAGGCTTGACACTAATGAATACATAGAAATGTCACGAAAGGCTTTTAAAGAAATTACATTATTATCAATAAAAGTACCAGATAAAAGCCTCTCTCTGGTAGTTTGGAAAGCAAATGCCAACCTTTGAAATGCCACAGAAAGTTCAGGATATAACCTCAGGATCCAGTAACTGTTAAGGTGCAGCCCTGCAATCACATTTACATTATAAAACAATCCTATTTGAGGCTGTTTGCTCACTTTAAACTCTGTTATTTGTGCTTACAAGCATTTCTGAATTATTATGACAGTTTTCTTAGGAAAACAACATAGCTCAGTTTAATATAATAGGCCTATTGATAAGCATCTTCCTTCTCCTGTCATGTCAGAGCCCATGCCAGCTGCACCTTGGGATGGGGTTGTTTGTCTTCATTAGCATCCAGTGTTTCTTCAGCATTTTCATTAGCAAGGTCCCCTCCTGTAACTGTCAGCCGCAGTGAAAGGCCAGAGACACAACAGAATCTGGGTCACGCTTTAATCGTTTTCATGCTATCTCCACCGCTCTCCGAGGTGTTTGTTTTCCATTAGCCGAGCAGAGACTTTCCCACACTGGGGGTTCTCGAGCAGCTGGTATGGCCCATCGCTGCCAGTCCTGAGAACACAGAGGAATGAGGCTGCAGGTTTTTGTTCCCAAGGATTCTGCCTTCTCCACCTGCATATGGCTGCAGCATGAAAACTGAGAGTGAGATGAAAATGAGGTGGGATGTTGTTTGTTAGTCCTAGACAGAAAGTCAGGTGTCACGGTACAGCAGAGAAGTCACAGAAACACACGCACACACTTGGCATCAGCAGTCATAAGGAACACAAACAGCATTCAGATAATAGCATATCTGGAAAAATGTGGCACATTTTGTTAACAAAAAAAAAAAGATTGGCAAAGTACAAAATAATATTTGTCAGGGTTATATTTTTGTCATGAAAACACAACATTATGCTACAGTGATCTATATCTGCCAAACATACTGTATATAGTTGTTATTATAAGGTTCTATAAGATTAAACCCCTCTGACCAGCAGGGATACTTCTTTAAATGTGACTTGCTTTCATTGTATCTAAAAAGGTCACTTGTAAAAACCTCATCAAATTTACATTATTTTTATTATTTTTTTTGCCTCAGACAGGGAGCCAAGGAGTGTTCAAACCAAAACAAAACACACACGCACGCACATGCACACGCACACTGTTAAAAGTATTGCTTGTAGATTAACCTTTATAATGGCTCAATCCATTACACACATCCAGATAGGAGATCTGTGTAATCATGGTCATGTACCATCGTCTGTCTCCACTACAGTCACCCTGCAGAATACAGCAGCGCCGATGCATAATCATCACACAATGTGACCTCTAATTAAACTATGAAGAGTAACTTTGAGGAGGAACCGTTTTCTGCTTCATTTACATGTATTACCGGCTACAGAAAAAGAATTAAGGGACTGTCAGCAGTTTAATGAGCCTCTTACCTATTTGTTTCGAGGACTTTTCAGTAGAACCGCATCGCACGTCCTCAATCTCTTCAAAACTGACTGTAGATTCTGCTCTCAGTGGGTAAGCTGCAGTGATTAGCAACTGTGATTTAAGCTCGTTCTTAATTAACCTTGTTCTTTAATTGCCTCCCCCAGTAATTTCCAGCAGAGACAATGAAGATGCAGCACTGACTGCTCGTGGGACTGAGCCTGTTCCAGTGGCAAGATTGACGATGTGCACGTGAACATAGTCAATATATAGAGAAGGTTATCTTTAAATCATAAATCTCTCTGAATTTGAGCGGACCTCTTGGCTCTCAGTAGCAAAATTGGCAGAATACAGCACTGGATTTTCTTCTTGAAATAGGTTCACCATAATGCAACTGCAGATGAAAGTGCTCTTTTTAAGAGTCCGTAAAATGAAATGCCCCCTATCAGCTTTACATGGTTATTATTCATAAGCCCCTTTCACACCGCAGGAGGTTTTGCAGGATCTCAACGACCTTTTCAGCAAATCAGGAACTTTCCTTTGCTGGCATCAAGGAACCAGGAACCATTTTAGCTCAGGAACTATATTTCTTGCAATTTATTTTATTTCTACACCAGGGTATGTATTCTCAGATGGTTCAGGAAATGCTGGGTGGAGTTCACAATATCAAACATCGCTTAATGGACAGTCACTAGCTTTACCAGGTGGACAGCTGCCATTCTTAAAGGACCATATCACTCATTTTGCATGTTTGAGCCTAATATATTCAATTTTCATACATGTTACATTACTGACAAAGGATTTCACAAAGGATAAAACTGTATTTCAGCTTTCCTGATATTTTGTAAAATCTCTTAATCTTTCAAAATCAAATATTCAAGCGATACACCCACCTTAAAAGTCCATGTTTCACCTGCTAATAATTATGCAGCCTTATGAAGTTACATCATTTAAATTTTTTGATAAATGCAGGTCTTCTTTTGGGACTATATTCCCCAGTGAAGACTTATATTCACTCCATGCTTTTTATTAGCTTAAACGCTAAAATTACAAAACTTCTAAAAAAAAACCAAAACCCTGAATACACATGTTGTTCATGATAATAGATTACCTATCCCAAGAGTTTCAAGTATCAACAAGTTGATTTTAATAGCTTACCAGAATGAACTGAAACCAATGGTGGTCTGGAAGGTAGGAAAAATATTTTTAATTCACAGTAGTATGCTTTTGGAAATGACTGTCAGCAACGTTACGTGTATGAAAATTGAATATATTAGGCTCAAACATGCAAAATGGGTGGTATGGTCCTTTAAATACTTGCATTTTTCAGCATTCCTGCAATTGCAGGATTTGGAATCTTTGTCAGAGGTCATTCCTCTTTTATCTCTGTCTGTTCTTCCTATCTCTGCTGTGCTAAATCTAATAGAGATGCAATCAAAATGGTATTTCAATGAAAATGTTCACATCAGAGAAGCAGTCAACTTAGGTTAGTCAGGACAAACCAGTGGAGTCTGATGGATCACCCTCCATGAGTCTATTTGTTTAAAGCATGGCTGACTTGTTTTCTTCTCAGAAAACTCAACCGGGACTACTGATTTTTACTGAGGTGATGCTGTAATCTCTGCTTGCTTAATATACACCAACTTACAGCCACCCAAACAAGCATTTATCTTTACTAACGCAGATGGCTGAATAAAAAAAAAAAAAAAAAAAAAAAAGGAAGGCATGGCCAGCTAAATGCTAAAACGACATAGCTGTTGTTGTTTCATGAGAGGAGCTCTGAGCTCAGCGATTCTGGTGTCGAATGGCTACAGGCATCAGAATCAGGTCAGCTTGTTTACTGATCAGCCCTGAGCCTCCAGAGAGCTGCTGGGCTAACAGGGCTGAGCAGAAGTGTGGAGAATGTTTGCAGAACCAGTGCAGGCACCCACTGCCTAGGGCCAAACTCAGCCTCATAAGTTCACAATGCAACAATCACATGTCAGAAAAGTTGATATTCATGAAAGAAACTGGCAATACCTTATGACCGGCATTTCACAGCACTGTTAGTGCTCATAGACTTAGTGCACGAGAGTTTCAGGGCACTCACTATACGATGTGAACAGTTTACACTTTTCTGTCCAAACTGGGGTAAGTGCTGTGAACTGTGAATGAACAGTGTATTTAGCACCCTGATATACTGAGAGTAAATGTAAAATACAACAGCTGAAGTATGTAAAAATTGACCTATACTCCACCTGGTCACATGCTCCACATTTAAAATCTCTACTCCTGCTGTACTCGGTATAATACTCCATGCCAGTTAGTGTTAATTTCATCAGCTATTTTTAGATTTAGTGTTAGTCCTGAGATTCAGAGTCCTGTGAGTTTTAGTCAGATGTAGTCAACTTCATCTAGTTTTCTTCATTGTAGTTTTAGTTGAATTTTAGTCCACAAAAACTCTGGATATTTTAGTCTCACCTTAGTCAACAAGAACCATGAATATTTTAGTCTAGTTGACGAAAACACGTGATATTTTAGTCTCATTTTAGCCATCAATACGAGTCAATAAGAACTATGCCAACATTTTTTTTTTTTTTTTTGACAATTAAGGCCTTAATTTTGGATAAACGAATGTGACTTTTTAAGGATCTGCAGACACCCTGCTATCTTCACCATTATAACCAGGTGTCATTAACAATAGCTTAAACTTAGCTGGTTTGGAGCCATTCCAAATCGCCAGAACCTGGTTATCAAATGTATGTTGCAGATACATTGTGGGTGCTCCATGTTTATTGCACCAACTGCACATGCTCTAGAAAAACAACATAGCCGCTGCGCTTGAAGAGATTGTGAGAAGATCCATCACTGCCCATATTTGTATAATTTATGGCATTATTTTCCTGCCAGAATCATCTACCAATTTGAGAACATGAGTAGAATTAGCCCAAACAATGGGAAGAGAGGAAAGTTTGTGCAGGAATAAGTGGAAGTACCTATGAGACAGATTTGTAAAAGCATTCGATTAAAGCAGGCAGGGAATGTGTGTGCTCCCCTGATTAATTCCCTCCTGAGTGGCTCTCTGGCTACATTAAACATTAAACAAATATTAAACCCACATGTGTGGGAAGCGGACACACAAACTCTTTAAAATTTTTAGAATTAAAATTTTAAATTATGCATCTTCCTTTGAGCTCAACACAGGGATTCATTCATACTACAACAGCCTGACCTGGTAAAACAATTTTAACTAATCATCTGAAAGTACGGCAGTGTGTGCACGTGTGTGTGTTTTCTTACTGCTAGAAAGGTGCTGATTATTCCTATTAGAATCATGTTGTGTTTCTGCACAGTAACAGCACAACAGGCAGTGTCATCTGCCAATGTTATTTCATGCTCGGTTGGGTGTGAATCAATTTCATTCCAGGGAACAATTACTGAAGATTGGAGATTTTTTTTTCCTCCGTCCTTCCAATCATAACATTTGAATCAAATCATTATGCGCTGCTCAACATACAGTGCCAGAATCAAAACATATCAGCTGCTCAGTGCTGTGATCATGTGATGCTGATGTCTATGGCACCTCATTTCCAAAGCAAAGACAGCTGTTTGCAAACTGCTGTGTTTGTTTCTTCACCTTCAGTTTAAAGCCACAGCAGAATATTTATCTTCTTTTCTCTGGGTCAATAAATACCACCCGTGACCTTGGTGAACTCTGATGTTGAGTGTTTACATTGTTGGGGCAGGTTAGTCAAACAATACACAGGATGGATCGGAGATAAAGCCGCACACATTCTTCCATTACTCATATAAAGAATGTTGGCCCCGCAGCGATGAAGACAGCCTGGATTCCAGGAGCCTGGTTTGGACCAACACTGACGGTTATTTCTGGCCCCAGAATTGGAAAGAAGCAGGCTGGAAAAAGGGAAAGCTACAACAAAGTGGAGCCATGCTTCAACAGTTAAAGAGGCTGATCAGTTTGAGGATGTGCAGCTTCCACTAACCTGGAGGTGTCATTCAAGCCCGGATACCTCTAACTGAAGGAAAAGGTCCATCCACGGATCACTAAACAACACAGACAGACAGACAGCCCTTCTCCAATTAGAACCAGCTCCAATGTATCCACACCACCTTCCAGTTGCTTTTAGTTAGACATGGGTGGATGTCCCGTAAGGAGGGAACGGCAAGGCGAATATAATTAAACTGTAGACACAAAAGCTTTTACAATTGTAGCTGTTTTTATTGAAGAGGTCCAGCTACTTTTACACAGCATGGAATTAAAATTAACTGCTTGGTTGCGAAGACTTTAACAACTTTATTTTACCTGGTTGTTACCTTACTTTATAATATTCAGCTAAAGAGAGTGCTACATTTTATGATTAAAAAAAAAAAAGAATGAAATATTTTCTGGATCTGAGTGAGAAACCAATAATTGTCACACTCTGAGAGAAGATTGTGTTTTTGTCACAGAGGAGCACCTGGGAATATTTGTGTACACGGTATATTCAGATTTTCATCTGTTTTCTGTCCGCAGATACCCGACTGCTTTCAACAAACCTACAATCTTCAAGCTCTGATTTTTCACTCACGTTTCCACAATATCAAATTGACAACAAAGAAGCTATTTCTAAAAGAGGCACACAAGCATAAAAACCAAACAAATAGTAGACGAATAAGAATCAATACAGTTTCTCTTTTTGCAGCATTGAGAATGTGCAGTGTGGTGTATTGTATGGTACATCAACTTTCCACCCACACTTTGCAGATCTAAACAGACACTCCGCTTGTTGTTCGTTATGTTGCCACAGCAATATTTCTATTTATCCTGTGAGACAGCTATACAAATAGATGAAGTGCAACAACATGACATTTTCTGTACTTCAATTACTTTGCAGAGCTGAGCCACGTGGGTTAAAAGCCAACAAACCATAACTTTCCCTGACATTTCCTCCCCCCACAGTGACCGTTGATGGATTCTCCCTGACAAAGCATTCATTATCGCCGAGAACAGAGAGTGCACTGAAATCTCTTTTCTTTTCTTCTCCCCTTCATCCTCTGCCTCCCTGTCCAAATCGAAATGAACTCAGCTGTAGAACGGAGTGGGATCCACACACCGTCAGAAGGAAAAAGCGTTGAAACGCTGCAGGATATTCACTGGCAATCAGAAAGTGTATACTTATTATAGGGCGGCCATTACGGTGCAATGGGCAGAAGGGCATATCAAATGGAAACAACTGTTCCGGGCCAGCTCAGATTTGATCCCCCAACAATGGAAGAGGCTGATATGGAAATTAGGCATGATGGCATACTATTGAGGATTAACATTGCTTTTATCATTTATCTTGGAGTTCATATCACCAAGGCTCAGTATTCCAAGTTGCACAGAGTCAACAGACATGGCAGCCTATGCCCCCTCACCCCCCAGAAATGCATCTGGAAGATGCAGCTTAAATGTAAAAATTTTAGACATATATTTCATGTTCAGATGACTCAATCAGTGAAACAGTCTCAAAAATTAAACCTCTGCTGCTTTTTGTCTATGTATTGTGATTAGTGAACAAGCGAGAATGTGTAAGGGAGCAATTCACATGCCAGGCTTAGTGTCTAAATCGAATCAGTCACACACTAATCCACACACACACACACACACACACACACACAATAAGATTTGCAAGTCGTTATATTCCAAGCCCACATATTCTGCCCACAATTTCTTCATGTTTTTCCCATCCTCTTTGCTGCCTGTGTGGAAACCTGCATGGTGTTGGTCCAAAACTTTCTAAACATGCAAAATTTTCTTGAACATTCTCTCCTATATTTGGGGGAGGGACAAAAGTGAAAATAGCTTTGCATCACAGAATGTGTGTCACACCAGCATCATCCACACACTGTCGGGGAATCCTGCAATATGAGCAAAAGTATCTCTGCACAGAGGGTCTTGGAGGTAACATTGTAAGAGACAAGTGCTGTAGTTGAAGAGGAGGATATCTAGGAGGACCAGAGGGCAGAGCAGGTAACAACGCATGTAGAGGAGCTGAACTTCAGCACTGTGAACTGAGTCACTGTGGACTCTGACAAGACTCTGTCTGCCTCTGAATCAGACAGCAGAGCTTCAGTCACCAAGAACAAAAGTAAGACAAAAGAAGCTTATACATGTGTTGTTGCATGCTTATACTAATATTTTATAACATATTTACTATCTCTGGGGGGGGGGGNTGGGGGGGGGGGTAATCATTGCATGACAATTTTTGCCTTATTTACAGAAGGCAAAACTACCAAGAGAGTCAGGATGTTCTTCTCCCAGATGTTCAAGGCGCTGGTTTGCTGCTGCATCCATGCTGAGAGTGAGAGGCCCCCATAAATAAATTAAATGTAAAAAATAAATAAAAAATGTTTTTATCTTTTTTTAATTCCAAAATTGAAGCTTACTCTTTTAATAAACAATATATTTTGATCACAGAATTTGTGATGATGATCACACAGTTCTGTGAGACTTTCTGTAAGAAGCACAAACAGGCACAAAGCCAATCACAACACAATTATTAAAACATAGAGTGTATTAAAGTTATTGTACTCCTGTAAAATGCTTTGTGTCTGGATCTAGAGCCTGAAACCTTTTTAATGTCTTAAGCAAGTTTGAAAAATATACACACTAGCTTTCAAAACTTTGGAATTAATCAGAAATGTTCAAATTTTTTAGTGATACTTTTATTCACAAGGTGGCATTAAATTGATGTTAATATACAGTATAGCCAAAACATTAATAATGCTGCAAATGTCTATTTCTGCTGGAAATGACTGATTTATAATTAATTATGTACATAAAACTGCAAAGCCTCATTTTCAGCAGTAATTACGCTCGTGTCTTAATAATAAACCCATTTAAACATAATTAATCATGTTTAAATGCTTAGTTATGAGAGACCTTTGTAATTGTGATAGCACACCTGAAATGCATTATTCTGTTCAAATAAGCTGATAGTTTGTCTATATTTGGGTTGCAAGGTACTGACATTCCTAAAGCTCAATTCTGGTTCAAAAATTGCCGAAAAAAAAAAAACAAAAAACAAAAAAAAAAAAAAAAAANAAAAAAAAAAAAAAAAACCTGCAGCTTTTTCCAAGAAACACACCAGTCTATTGTTTTGCCAAATGAAGTTTATTCCATGTATCAGACTGCCAAGAAACCGAAGATTTCATACAAAGATGTCCATCGCTGTCTTGAGAGAAAAAGGCAAACTGGATCTAACGAGGACAGGAAAAGAAGTGGAAGGCCCAAGAACATCAGAGTCTGTAGATTGAGAAACAGACACCTTACAGGTCCTCCTATCAGGTCCTCAGTTGACTGCTTCTTTAAATAGTACATGCCAAATGCTAGTGTCATCTGCAACAGTGAAAAAACATANCCAGCAATCCCAGCAGGACAGCATCAGGCATCACTATCCCCCTCCTCACCACACCCCACACTTCTAAGTCTATATGGATTCTCTGTTTTTTCTTTTCTTTTCAAAATCAGTTTCTCTGTGCATAACACCCCCACCCCACCCCCGAAACACACACTCACATACACACAGACTGTCTGATAGTATTAGCATTCCTGTCCAATCCTTGTTGAAGCAACACAGAAATCAGACTCACTTGAAGAGGTTCACATCAGAGACAGAAACACATCCATTCACCATGGACAGGCTAATAAATAAAAGAGTAACCCCCATGGCAGTAACAAGCCTATAAAGTATAGCTATGTTTTACAAGTGAATGAGACAGAGGGCCAAGAAAGATGGTTACCTTGCACAAACCAAGCACTCCGTCCTTTACAAGGCTGTATGACTGAGTCTATCCAATCTTGCGCTCTGCTATTAAGCTTCTGGAAAGTGACTCTGCTTCATCATGAAATGAAAATCTCAGAGTATCACAGCATAAGTTATCATGGTTTTATGCTATAGATATGACATATATTTTTAATGTCATGTACATCTTGCTAACGTAAGATAAAAATTTGATTAGAAATACACTTTCTGCATCATTTCTCACTCCATTATGATAACACAAACTCATTTCAATTTCATATTAAAGGTACCTATAATTGAAGTAACATTTGATTTAATTTAAATCATGGGCTTCAACTAGAACACTGACTCCTAATACAATAAAAAGATTACTTGCTAAATTCATTTATAGATACAGAAATGACAATGCAAATAAAGTAGATCACGGATCAGTCTAAACCAGAATAATAAAGGTAGATTAATACAGACTATAACAATTCATCTTCTGGTTTCAATAACGCAGAAATTTTGGCATAAGAAATAAACTGGCTATAAAATATTCCAAATTTCCATTTCACATTGAGGATATATAAACAGTACACACAAATAACAACTTCACATTTCCATGTGTACCCAGCAAAAACAATCCAGAAGTTAATAAAGGATGGCAGAAAATGCTGCAAGGCTGCAGTGTGGCTGTCACAGCACATCCACGCTTGGTGGACACAGGCCCACTGAATACAATGACTCAATGTGGGTTACGACATATGCACATCATGTATTGGACTAAATGATGAAGGTCTGTGTCCACCAGATAGCATCTGTTTTACAAGAAGAACCAAAAAATCCTGCCAATGAGGGCCACTTACCTCAGTGGCCTCAATCACAGGCAATGTCTGAGCAGCCAAAACAATGGCCTCATCATGTCAGCGTTAGCCCACTCCAGTCCACCGAGACCGCAATCAGTAGCACACAACACAAATATAAACACATTAGCTTTAATTAGATTGTGGCCAGAGCTTTGACTCCATCAAATCTAATACATATTATGTTGGATTTAATCCAGCTGGTTGCTATGGTATTGCTGCTTCTGCAGTTGAGGGGGCTGGGAGAGTGTGTGTGCTGTTGGGGAAATGGTGATTTGTTTAACTGGGGATCTTCACGTATGTGTATGTGTCTGTTCATGTCTGGTTTTAGTGCATGTATGCATGTATCATGCGATGTAATGCACAATAGATGCACAGTGACTATCATTTTTGTGCACTAAGTATTAATTTCTGGCAATTTCAATGTGTGTGTTTGTGTGTGTGTGTGTACATGTGTTAGTGTATGGTTAGGGAGGGTAGGGGGTTGCTGTTTGTATAAATGCATGGCCATGCATATGTATGTCAGTGCATCCATGTGTCACATTCAACATATGCTCCTGAGCAGCTCCCTCCGTCTCTTTCAGAAGAGGCTGGGCTGTGGCACAGGAGGACTCAACCTGAACTGATCCAGGAGGACAACATGGAGCAATGTCCAGGGGCCAATAACACAGCCTGGGGTCCTCAGAGGACTGGAGATCTATTTGTCTCCTCATTGTTACTGTTACATCTGCTCATTGCCTAAAGTGAGCAGGTCAAGGTCAGGTGCATGTCGCTGCTCACCTACACATTGAAACAGTCACATGCATACACATTGAGATACAAATCTATAGAGATTTATGTGATATTTTTATCAAAACTGAACTTATTCATATACTCATAAAGGTGGAGTGTTACTCTGAAGCTGCATTACTGTTAAAATTAAATCATTTTTGTACTCAAGGGCTCAGAACTTCACACAGACAATGCTGTGTATCTCCATCTTTGCAGCTTGTATGAATAGTCAAAGACAAGTACTCACTAAATACACGCATGCCGGCATATATAAGCATACACACAACTTGAACTAATAGAATTCTGGATTGTACAATAGCCAAAAGTAAAGCAATGGGATTCTATACAAATTCATTTGTCTCTTTGGTCTTGCCTCGTCTTACATACGCTGCAGTTTTGTGAGGCTGCAAGTCTCCATGTGTCTGTACAGATATTTAAAAAGAAAGAAAGTCTGATCTTCCACTCTTAATGCTGTCTGTAACACACAATAATCAGAAGGAGTGAGTAAATATACATGTAATGCTGCTTTACAAGGAAAGCAAGGATATGTTGTTGGATATAATACACTGTGGGTATATTTGTGACACAAAGTCTGTTCAAATGTGTTCTACATATGTAAATGTAGAGATATGCATATTAACACTACAGTCCTGCATAAAACATGCACAGACACACACACACACACACACACACACACACACATACATACATACATACATACATATAGTAAACCCCTGCAAATTAATGCATTGATGTATAAGGGTTCATATCCTCTCCAATAGCTCCATCAATTAAAACTTCAGTCATGGAAGTGGACCTGATGCACCAATTAGACATGAATACGCTGTGACACCGTCAGTGACAGCTCACTGCTGGCGACAGGGATCTCCACCCATATCCTCCATCTGTCTTTGTTAAATGTACATGACACTGGGCTTTCACACTGCTCCACAGATACTACTGCTGACACAGACCAGCGGCTATCCAATCCCCATTAGAGCAGAAGAACCCGACAGACATTTATGTCTCCTCCGTCCACTATTTATTAAGACACCGCAGTCTGGTCCCATCCACAGCTCTGTTCATCCTCTACCGGGACCTCAGGGAAAAACTTGAGTCAGGATTAAAGCTTCCAATCTGTGACACATTATGACAGTCACTGTTGCCATGTCTCTGATTTTGCTTACTTGGTGATTTATTAGAATTGAAGCTTTATTTTCCCAGGCTGACATGTTGTGTAATTTCATTGCTGTTATACGTGGACTAAAATACTGTAAGTGTGGCATCTAAAGGTAAATCTTTCTTGGAAGTTGCTCCGTGTTTTTTTGTTTCTCTCCATTAACACTACATTATCCATAAAATGGTCACACACAAGACCTACCTGCTCAGAAAGAAATGTAAGAGCAAATTACAGCCACATATAGCAAGGAATATCCTGTTCACTGTTAAAATTCCACATTTTTCCTATGGGGGCGGCACGGTGGCGCAGTGGTTAGCGCTGTTGCCTCACAGCAAGAAGGTCCTGGGTCTGTGTGGGTTCCCTCCGGATACTCCGGCTTCCTCCCACCTTCAAAGACAAGCATGTCAGGTGAACTGGAAACTCTAAATTGCCAGTAGGTGTGAATGAGAGCGTGAATGTGTTTGTCTCTGTGTCAGCCCTGCGATAGACTGGCGATCTGTTCAGGGTGTACCCCACCTCTCGCCCTATGACTGCTGGGATAGGCTCCAGCCCCCCGTGACCCTCAACAGGACAAACGGGTTTAGAAAATGGATGGATGGATTTTCTATGGGTTAGATGATTTATCAGGGAATCTGTGGGTGTGGGTGAAATTAGTGGCTTGATAGTGTGCCAGGAGGACTGGATGAACCAGGAGGTTAGGAAGGTCTGTGGATGGAGGATTCAGGGCCCCAAACTGGGTGAGATGCTAGATGAGGGTGCAAAATGGAGTGGGTACTCACTGAGCTGAGATGACTGGCAGGTTAAATTAAGGGGTGAGTATTTATCCTGAATATGTGCTATCAGTTGTAACTAGCTTAGTAACATGAAGCGTAAAAGCAGAAATTTAGAAACAGGCACCTCCTATATTTTCTAATTATTGAATTCTTTAAATTGTTGCTATTTCTTTTTAGTTTGCAAAATAGGTTTTATAGTTACATAGTTCAGGTATGAAACTAGCAGTCAGTTCCTATGTTAGCTGGTGAGTTTAGCTCGTTTGCTAGTTAAGGTGAATTTTAGATCTGTTTTATTAATGCAGGTGAGCAAATGTGAAAAACACTCCAACTGTCAAATATAATTAAGTCTCACGCTGTATTTGACATTTTGGCACATTTTTCATTTAGTGTGAAGTATTGCTGTCTGTGTTCAGCTAAATTAGCCTGCTGTTGACCAACCAGCTAACAAGCTAGCCCTGCATATTAGCCATGTCATTGAGTAGCTTAGTCCGGTTAGCGTCCTGAATTTGTAGCCTAGCCCACTTTTTAGCTATCCAATTTTATTTATCTGCTATATATAACTAGCAGTATGTATGAATGTAATTAACGATAGAATGCAAACTTTAAAACAGCAGTTTACTGTAATGCAGTATGAGAGACAGCTGTGTGGCAAGTTGTTCTAACTTATTTTATTAGCAGCGACAAGAAGATTATCAAGACATAACAGTACCTCCACACTTATCCATAATTCAGGTGTGCAATGCATTTATCAATATTTTTACTATTAACATTAATTCAAAAGATTTATGCAACCTAACCAGTTGACCAAACAAATGATCACTACCAGCATACACATTATGTTACTGACAACCGCTTTCCGAAACATATTTTTTCCAGATCCCCAATTTTTCAAAATCAAATGCACATGTGATACAGTCACCTTAAAAGTCAATGTTCGCTTACTAACACGTATATCTGAATGTAGAACGTGTGGTCAGTTCTACTTTTGCTGTAAAAGCCATCTTCTGGGACTATATTCCCTGGCGGAGACATACATTTTCTGTTGTGCAGCTCAGTGTTGGACCGGTTAAATTAAGTAACATCGACAAGAAATAAGAACAAACTTTGTGTAACTGTGATGGATTACTTATCTCAAGCATGTTTCAATCTATTAAAGTTGATTTTATTAGCATACCGAAATGAACTGAAATCAATGGCAGTCTGGAAGGCTGGAAAAACAAATCTAAAAAAATACCACTCCAGTAGTGCTTTTTGGAAAATGGATGGCAGTAATGTAACGTGTATATATGGGTTGTATTTATTGGGCTCAAACGTGTGAAATCACCAGTATGGTCCATTAAAGCTTGTTGCTGTGAATTTGTTCTGGAGTGTCCACTTATTTCATGATAAAGACAGTCGAGATTAAAGAATTCTTCAAAGAAATTGAGCTACACTGAAGGCAATGTCACAATTTTAACTTAATTTGCCATGAAGAGGAAAAGACTCTTAGGATTAATATGAGGTTTTTGTTTTTTTTTTTTTTTTTTTTTTTTTTTTGCAGTGTGTAGCAAATCCTTGAAGGAAAGAAACCTCAAATGTCACAGCCGCAGCCTCAGCAGATCTCTGGCCAATGGACACAATGAGCAGCGTTAAACAGCACTGCTGCTGTAATGTGCAAACATCAGTGTTTGAGCTGTTCTGGCTTTAGTCTGCAATATTCTCTCTGCCTCTCCAGACTTGGAGCGCAGCACCCAAAGCTGTGTGCAGTTACACATCTCTCTCTAATCCTGTAATTACAGGCCCATCAGTGCCTAGTAAAACCATAATTGGAAGCAGCTGTCTATTTGTTTTGTCTTTTCCTCTCCCAATCTGCACCATGACCAATCTGACATTTGCAAACGTATCTCTGGACCTCCAACAGAGGTTATTTGTTAACAAGTAAGAATGGTTCGGACCAAACGACATTTGGCTATACTCATAAACTAGAGACTGGGGGTGCCATCAAGTTTGGCAACCCCTCCTTCTCAAATATCCCATAATTCCAAGAGGGCACGGTGTTTGGCTGAAGTATGAGTAAGACATGAGATCCAGCTGTATTCTGAGCCACACAGCAGACCAGATGAAATGAATGACTCGGCACACAGATACATGGACATGCTTGATGGGCGCTGTAAAGGTTAGAAACAACAAGACAGAGAAGACAACAGGCAAGACAGTTGTCTGCAAGAGCTTTTAGTTTTAAAGCATAAGTTGAACTCATTAGCTATTCAAGTCTACTTCAGAGTGTTTACTTTTTATTTAAAAGCTACATTAGTCCATTTTGGCCATTAGGTGTTAGAAGAAATCTAAAACGAGCTAAATGTAACACAGGCCTGGTATAGTACTGCCTCATCATGTGTTATCATATTTTATTTTATCCATCTGATGAATGTAAGTCCAATATTCAGTCTCCACCAACAAATTCGCTTGCACAAACATGTGATTGGCAAATTTCTCATTTTTGATGAGCTGGAAAAACTGAAATGTACTTAAGTAAATGATAAAAAGCCAATATGACTGGATTTAACATGTCTCACACTATGAGCACTGCACTTTGAAAAATTTTAACTGTAGCATTTTGGAGAAATTAATTTCCAAAATCCTTTGAACAGACATGCGACTGGCAAATTTTTCATTTTTGATGAGCCTTGGAGGGGTGTGTGTGTGTGTGTGTGTTAAGGACATAGATGTGCATAGTGCAGCAAATGCAAATGCTGAGCGGCAGGATAATGTTGGAGAGATCGGATCAAAACTCACTATTTAAGTAAGTCAGCTGAGTGGGCTTTTTTTTTTTTTTTTTTTTTTAAATCACATTTAACACAAATGAGCCGAAAGCAGTTTCAAACGTCGCCCAGATTTCATACTGCTGAAATTTACCGCCAGAATGAAAGAGGTCGTAATTTTTGTGTGACTGTGTGTTTTATGAATAGCTTCCCTGGCATGTAAATAAAGAAGTACTGTAGGCAAACGATAAAAGATGCCTAACAGGCATTTATGAATGAGGGAACATGATTGTGTGATGACATTTGCACATATTGACATCGTAAGATGTGCAAAACTTTATGAATCTGGCTCACAGTGTTCATTGTGATGGATTACTTAGCTCAAGCATGTTTCAAGTCTCTACAAGTTGACTTTCACAGTGTACTGGAATGAAATTAAACCAATGGAAGTCTGAAAGGTAGGCAAAATAAATTCTGTAATTTATCACTCCGATAGTACATTTTGGTAAATGGGTGTCAGTAACGTAACATATATATGGGTTGTATATATTGGGCTCAAACATGCTAAATCACCTGTATTGTCCTTTAATGTTTTTATATAAAAATGAACTGTATTTCTACTTGAGTAGAACATTGTGACACAAATGAGGGTTTACTGTGACAGAACAGATGTTCCACATGCCATGATAAGCTTCATTTTCATTCTGTTTTCTTTGTGAGGGTCACTGTTTGCTTTCCTCTCTCTTGTATACATTACATTTCACAGTCTATTGCTTCATTCCCATGTAATGACTTGCAGGCTCCTCTGTGTGATTTGCCAGAAATGAAAGCAGATATGACAGAGTGAATGACTTCAATTCTGCTCAGGAGCAGAACTACATACGCTTGGTGAAAAAATACACCAGATAAATAACACATAGAGAAATACAATCATGAAGCAATAAGCTCCAAAACAGAAGTCCAGCCATGGAGAAATGACATGATTAAAGTTGGTTATGGAATCAAAATGGAAGGTATTTTATATAAATAGATAGACAGATAGATAGATACTGTATATAGATATTTTTTTAAATTTATATATTATATATTTATTATATATAAATATAAACAAATATAAAATATAAATAATATATATATTATTTATAATATTTATATATTTATATAATATTTATAATATAAATAAATATATATATTATAATATATATTTTATATTTTTTAGAAATTGGAGAACTGTACAAGGTAAAAAAAAAAATGTCTCTGTGCCTCCTTATCTCATTCAAATATAACAAACTGGCTTCACATACAAGGTAACGCCATCCTGTTATGTTTTTCGTTATGTGTTATACCATTCATACCGAACACTTCTGCATAGAGTTCAACTCAAGAACATCAAAGCTACCATGAAGTTTAGGCAATTCAATCCACCTGGTTAAGTTTTAATTTTCTACTATGCAAAGGCAGCAAATCCTAGCCAATGCTGTCAAAGATAAATACCCCATCATCCAAACTTTTATTTTTTACTGTGGTACATGAACGCCACACGACTTCCTGCATTGGCACTAAAAATAGCCAGAGTGTAAAACGGAACAGATGCATATGAATGCAGTTTGTACAGGTTTAATAAAGAGGACATATTATGCTTTTTATTATTTTCCCTCATGCATCCAATAGGCTCAACCCATGAATCCTGAACACTTCCTCTGAAAGCTTTGTTTTTGATTTATCCTTTACCTCTGCACCATGCTTACCTCAATTTGTAACATATTTAAATTTACCTGCCGACATACCTGGTTAGACACAACCGCAAAGTGCGAAGCTAGACAGCGTGTCATCACAATCCATGTTTCACAGTCTGTGGGTGAAACAGACTCAGGCCTGATGCAGCTGGCCAATCAGAACAGAGCAGGTGTGTTGGAGGGGGGCTTAAAACATAACAAGTACAAGTACATAAAACATCTGAAACATCTGTTTTAACTCAATGTGCAGGATGCTGCTGCAGTAAAGGAGGGAGAACACTGCACACGTGTCAGAATAGACCCCTAAATGAAAACAAGAACACGGAAATATGCCCACTTGTCATTCAGCATAAAAACTTACTGTCGCAATAATGTTCCAAGGAAAAAAGTATGACATTTTCAAGGTTAATAGTCAAATTACAAGTCTGCTTCAAAACATTTCCTTCCAAAATAATCACACTTCTGTCACTATATTAATCAACACCTCATATCACCCAATCAACTCACACGAAATAAATAGATGGCAATTTATAGTACTTGGGAGCTATTTTCACTTTAAATTGAGTAGTGAAAGATTTATCCTATAATATTTTCCTTTCATATTTTAAAACGTCTCACAGCAAAGCAGTGCTCCTTTAATGCACTATAAAGCATTGTGAGGTAAGAGTATTACTTTATTTCAGTAGTTACATTATGCCATAGTTTGTAGTAATAGGAGGCTTTCTTCAGTACATCCATGGTGTTTGATACTGCACCTTTACCCAGCATGCCTCAGGGCTCATATTTTAAATGCTACAAATGTTGTAGCAGAGGATAATTGAATAGGTTTCTGACTGCCAATCCCCAGGAGCCAACATGAGACAGGGAGAAAAGCAACTATTCTAATGTGAGCTTGGCTCTCTTCCTTGACTCGGCTGCAACTAGCACTGATAGGAATGATGGTTTTTATATGTATCGCTCTCTGAGTGGAGGCAGATGTTCCGCATTCTCCAGCCGCGCTCCGTTCCAGAGGGAAATCAGGGAAAACTACACACTATAAAATTAAACCACTGACACTTCACTGGCCCTGAAACCAAATAGGGCCGGCAGCATCAGCAAGCTGGAGCGAATCCATCATTTCTCATTTTTTAGAGGGTTCCATCTGTGCTAACTTTCATTAACACTGGCGGTATCTACAGTCAACTGTTTTTAATAGATAAACACTGCAGTACTTATTCACCAGGGCCCATTGTATTTCATATCACATGAAAACATATGCAGTACATAGGATTAGGAAAATCCCATATGGTGAAAATCTTACATTGTCTGTTTTCATTACGTATGAAGCAGCAATAATTATTTACATTAGCCGTTGCCACAGCTAGTTATGCTCCGACTTGCCAAAGAAACACTTGTGTTTACAACCTGTGTTCCAGTTTGAATCAGATATTTGGGCTCTGATGCTACAAATGAAATAATTTGATGGATGATTTGTGAGATTTATTACAAGCCTAAATTCTGAAAATGATTTGTTTCTGTTTATTACAAGATCCACAAAACTTCTCGTAGGCAAATATACTCAAATAGCTTTACTGAGCTTGTGGGAAAAAAACTATTTATTGCTCTTTGCTTGCTTGTTAAAGAAGTTTTTAAAATGTGTTATTTTAATTGGAATTAGGCTTGGAAATAGGCTTAAATTAAATAAAATGATTATGTGAATAGGGAACATTTTTAGCCCTTAATTATAGGAAAAATCCAAAGAACAAAACACTCAAGATGCTTAGGATACAGTCATTAAAAAAACAAATTCCATTAAATGAGCTACATACACATTTTGGCCAAAATACAATCCATTGTCTCTGACTGGCTGCACATTCATCTGTGGGGAGGGTTATGGTTTTAGTCCCAGTTTTGCAATCTGAGAGACGTTCCAAAGCTTCACAGACACCTGAGAGATAATGAGCAGGTGAAATATTTGGATCTGTTGAGAAATAAAAACCCTGTGCTGTGAAATGTGTCTCTGAAGAGCAATGACAGCGGTGACAATTTCAGCCAATGAGAATGCAAGACACAGGTAGAGAGGAAACAAGAAGTCATACAACCTGCAACAAAACATCAGCGAGCATGGCTTTTTTTTTTTTTTTTTTTTNTTTTTTTTTTTTTTTTTTCTTTTTCTTTCTTTTTTTTTCTGCAAAGCAACATACAAACAACTTGGATTGCTAGCTTCTTGCGGACATCCATTTTTGAAGAAAGGAAATTCTGTCTTGCGTGGTCTTGCGTCATTTTTCGTGTCACGTCGCGCGTGTGCTTTTGAGACCAAATGTAATTCGGAGACAAGGAGGACTTCTTCCTGGTGTAAAGTGTGTAATTTGTGACGCTTCGCTAATCAGTCATGTAGTTAGCAAACCATAATAAATGAAACGGTAATCTCACAACTTTGAAAGTTGCATGGTGTGTACATGATCTTGCTCTTAATATTCTTTAAAATAAACTTATTGCATGGTTTAGATTATACTTAAAGCTGTTCAACCATTTCTATGTAGTTTCCATGTGTGTTTATAAGTCATCCCTTTTGTTGGGTTGTATTGGACTGTATTAGATCCCATTTTGTAATGAGTCCTTTACACGTAATCTTTTACCCCCAAAACTGCCTCCACTAGTAACTGCTGACACCCAGTTGAACCTTGATAAGGGGATTAGACCTCAGGCATTATGGAAATAGAAAGATCAAAAGAGAAACATCAATGGTCAGACTGTTCATGCAGGTAGACTTATGGAACAAAGCTCTTTTTAATTACCCTTTTAATTGCCCCTTTAATAGTTTGCATTAGCATTTTAATGATGGGTGTGTAATTAGGGTGGAAAAGGCTATGAGAGCTGCAGGCTGCTAATAATGCCTCTCAGCTCAGAGATCACAGCAACAGGAGACGACAGAGCAGCTGCACCTGAGCGGCGACACACACTTTTCTATGCTTGTCACTCAACAATGAAGAGATGTTCACACGCGCACACAGAACATATGAACACACATTCACACTTGTACATGGCTGCATATGCACAGCGGAGGCACCCAAAGAATGACCTCAGTGGGGTGACCAATTGATAAAAGACACCTAGAAACAGAGACAATAGCATGACACAAACACGTGCATACATATACACTCACACACTCATTAAACCATAATAATAAACATTAACCTGATGATGTCATCAGTCGCCGCTCTGTACTGGGTGGTGTTCTTTGTTCATGTGTTGGAATAATAACAGATGCACATGGGCACAGACATAGTTACACACTATGACACACACACACACATAAGCACAGATGCACACACACACATAGACAATAGCTTTGAGGATCCTGACAATTTCACCATTAACAACAGCCCCCCTAACAGCTTGCATATGGAGACTGAAGCACAGTAAAGGATGAGAGCAGTCTGGCTAAAGGCTTTCCAGCTAATTAAAAGACTAACGCAGCCTCCAAATGACTATTAGAATTCATTTGGCTGTTATGCAAAAAGACAAAGATGTATACAGGCTATCAGCAGGAAATGAGAGCAGGAGGAAATACACAACATTGAGTATGCCATTTCATGCCATTGTTTTGCAATAGAAAGCTTCATCTCTGCTTACATACTATCAATATGTAGATCTGCTTGAGCGATATCGAGCATGTAGTCATAACAGCCTGCTGTCATGGGAAAATGTAGTTTTCTATTATATGAAAATGTAATAAAGTAGAGTAAATAGGCCTAAAGGAGGCACATGCACTATACAGCTCTAATTATGTGGCATAATGACACAATATGAAAAACAAACAGCAGTCATAGTTCTCATTATCATCCAGTAATGATACCTACAGGCTAATAATGGAAATGGAAAGTTATGATGTTGAGAATACAAAGCATTCTCTTGATTTTTACAGGTTGTATAAATATGGACGGCTCAGCTTTTGACCTCAGCCATGTGCTTTGTGGCAGCTGTTCAGCAGCTTGTAGTATTTATGAACGGACACTAAAAGCACGCTACAGGAGAGAGGCATATTTTTATGAGGCGAAGAGAGATCAAACCTGACGTGTTGTTTTTTACATATAACATTTTTTATATCTGTGAAGTCTCTATCAGGCATTGCTTACAGTTTGAAGCCTGCCCTTCTTCTGGCCAATAAGCTTGATTCTACTGTGCACCTACATTAATATTAATTTGTTCAAGCGCAGAAATATCAAGCAGGGGCTAACATCAAAAACAACTTTCCGTGCAGACTTGCATCTCAGAGCGGAGGGGGCTTAGTAATATCTGGACTGCAGGCCTAATTATTTTCCCAGAGATGAGCTCAGATTTTTCATGGCTGCTTGTTACCAATCTGCAGACAAATATACTTATTGGCTAAAAGGGAATCAATCAGCTGGGCCATTCCAGTCTGTGCTGTGTAATCAAGCATGTCTAATTTCAAGCAAGCAAACACAATAAGCGAAACAAATAATAATATAAATAACCTTTAATATTTTGACCATGACAAAATGAAGTTGGACCAGAGAGCAGACTTCAAATCATGCAGGACTATGGCATGATGACACGACCAGCAACAACGCCATTAGCAGACTATTACCTTGATGTGATGTGCATGAAGGAACCACTGTACAAATGGTTTGGTAGTGTTCAGGGGTATTAAGCCTGTTGTTGTGGTGAAAGCTAAATTTCCAGCAATCTGTCTGTGAAAATGCGATAATAATTCTCCTAATAGCTTTGTTTTTAGGAGCAGTGATGTTAAAGTTTTGGAGGCAGCAAAGCAAAGCAAAGAACACTGACAGACACCAAACAGACAAGAGCAGTACGTACATTTAGCGCATATGGTGCCCATTAAAAAACAATAATTCATGATTCTGATGCCCACCGCAAAATTATCTTTATCTCTGTCCCCTAGAGAGATAAGAGATAAGTCAGAACAGCAGCAAGGGTGAAACACAAAATTTGGGGCTCCATGCATTTGCAGTGTGTGCAGACCCTCTTTCCATCTTGATTCTTGAGTCTTACACATTTAAAGAAATTACATAAACGACTGTAATTGTAAACGGTGGTGTTTAGTGAAGGGTTAATGTCAAGTTTAAACAAATAATACTCAAAAAATATACCTTCCCTTTTGTTTAATTACACTGCTCTTGTATTGCAAACGAGGTTAACTTAGAGAGAGAACATTAGAGAACATGTTTGTTTAGGTATTTATCATCCCCAAAGCATAAAACAAAGCTTAAAAATGTCACCTCAGTTTTCAAACCCTTAATTTTAAAAGAATATAATAATATAATCTTGTAGAACAAGAAGAAGCAGCTTATCAACAAGTATTAGCATACTTGCAGTTTGCATGTTTAAACATGGAGAAATTTAAACTTTAGGAAGCTGGAAATGCTAAGATCATCTTCATGTGTTTCAGGCTTTGGCAGCCAGTGATTTTAGACTTTTCATGGTTCTTGACTACTTCAAACATTAAGGTAGAGTTTCTGTCTGAGTAAGCTTTGATCTGATCGACATGTGCATGTTTGTCACCCTCTTGCACATTTGCAGTGAAACTTAACTTTACAGTAACTCTTGACTTTAAAGTGAAGATGACTGGATCCAGGATTAAATTGGGTCAGAGCCAACTGAAGCTGAGTTCCAGCACCCAAATCCTGTCAGAGCTCAGCTCCAGCTCCATGTTGTGAACAGTAAACTTTTCTTCCATGAGATTATATAATTTCTCATTCACAAGATGTTCAATTAAAATTTTTAAAGTATTCCTTATTTTCACCCTGGTAAACTGCTCTTAACTTGCCCCCATGGCTCCTGTCTCAGAATAGAATTGAAAATGAAATGCTCATTCCACTTAGTCTCTCGGTTTATTTCAGCCAGCCTCCCCTCACGACAGTGACAGTAAGCTTAGGCAACATGTCAACATTTTCCTGTCACCCACCATCACTGCTTAAACTGAAGATTGCATTTACTGGCAGGCAGAGGGTGTCTGTGGATGTTATTGTATCCTGTATCACGCAGACAGCACAGCATATTATAGCTAAATGCAAACTAGTCTGGTGAGGAACACTGCTATGTTTTCAAAATGAGCACCAATGTATCTACACACTATTATGTGTACCATTATATGCACAGGATTTCAATGTTAGGCTCTATGAATTGGAGAGTTGAAACATCTCAACAAAGCTCTAACTGGTTACATTCTAAAAGGACCTTTAAGTGTCCACAGAAACACTCCTTTTAGATTTCTACAGGACTGTATGGTGTCTATCAAGGCCATAGGTTTGGTTTCAAAATGGTAGGGACATTTTTTTTCGGATGAGCAACATGCACAGTTGTGCTGCACTTGCTGTATCTTATGCTTTTTTATAACATACACACATACAAAGAACTTGATTTTGTTAAATATTTACTTTCTTCATTTATGTATTTATTCATTATTTATGCATTTATTATTTATGTAAATAAGACTTGTATGGCTTCTTTCTCATTCCTCCTATCGCCCCCTAATGGCTCAGACTCAATATTGGTAGGAACACGATCCTACCTAAATCTACACCACAATCTGTTTTTATGTGAGATGTGATCATTGAACAAAATTATTCAATACAGAACCCATTTAAAAACATTTAAATTTTTTTTTTTTTTTTAATATTTGTTTAACCACCATAAAAAATAATTTGTTAGCATGGCAACAATATACAGTAATAGCCGACAAAACAACGAAAACCTGGATATATGCCAATAACGCTTCCAACAGGCTGCTCACTATGACAACAAACTGTGACATTCAGCTGACCAAAACATACTAAAATATGGAACAGATTTGCATCCTTATCAACATTGTGAAGATGATTTCCTAAAAAAGATTCCATGATAAGTTTTCATCTCCATTATTCCATTTTAGATAAAAATCCCTTGCATCCATCAGTATACTGAACATATACTGAAAGCAGCCAATCAGAATGCTCGCTACAAGTTTTGATTGATTGACAAAGATTTTATCCAATAGGAAACACTTAGCTTTAAACTGACCAATCACTTGCCTGGCAGGTGGTCTATTCACTATGGCTGTAATGGCTCACCTGAGTCCTGCATCTCTACCTGTGGTGTCAAACTGCTGCTACCAGGATTTTCCTGATAAAATGAATTTAAATCTCCAATCAGTTGAGTGATTTACATCTATCCAGCAAGACTATTTAAATACATGCGTAAATACAGTAAATACTTTGAACATAAAGCTCTTTGTGTGTGTGTATGATACAGAAAAACGTAGAAACAAGTAAACACACAGGACTGAGCATATTATCCCGACCAACGTTAAAAATAAACACTCTCTGAATTCTAAGATGTTTGATCATTTAAACTATAATTATTTACCTCTTCAAATTCACTGCTGTAAATTGTTCTCAGATGCATCTTGGGCAGCAGACAGACTGATTGAGAGTTGCCAGATCAGAAGGTATCACAGAACGAGCTGTCTCACCCAGTCAGAACAGCCACTTTTTACAGAAAACACACAAACCTGGCAGCTCTGCATAGATCTGACCGGCTCCGCTGGACTTTAAAGCAGCAAGATCATTTGAGATCGTTACAAATATTGGTAGGGACAATTCAGTCGAGGCTCAATATTGGTAGGAACACGATCCTACCTAAATCTACACCCATGGTGTCTGTGGTACTTGTACTCTGTAACCATGGCTGCATGTAAGCAGCAAGTACACACGTGCACCCTCAAAGAGAAAATGCACGTGCTCTCCAGTGAACACTCATTTGCATACGAGTTGTGTGTGTGTGTGTGTGTGTGAGAGAGAGAGAGAGAGAGAGAGAGAGAGAGAGATCATTCTTTGTCTCTCTGTGTCTTTCTCTCTTTATTGTCTTTCTCTTTCTCCCCTGCTAATACAATTAATTGAATTCCCTGTGAAATTTTGCAGGACCTGGCCATGTTCAGCCATCCTGAGCAGAGCAGAAAGGAGAGATACCTGCTGCAGGTAAAAAACCACATCCTGCTTCTACATGTTGTAAGGGTCAGGAAATAACTGTGATAAAATTAAAGGATCTATGACTTGGGCGGTCTATGTATTGTACTCATGTGCGTGTGTGTGTGTGTGTGTGTGTGTGTGTGTGTACATCCTCATGCTCTATAGATAGGGTAGCAAAAAATAAAAATAAAAACACTGAGAAATGGTGGGTAGTATGGGTATTCGGAAAAGATATAAAGATGGCTACTTTCTAACATGATCTCCTATCAAGCCAGACAAGCCAGGTCAAAAGAAGGATGCTACAGCCTTAAGGCTACATTTACACTATGAGTCGCTATGTATGGATTATTCCATTCACAGTAAAAATTTACTCGCAAGTGTGTCAAAATTGTAAGAATGATGTAAGTTTGCTCTTATTCTTAGAATTAAGAATTATGCGTGTAAAGACTTGGTCTCAGCTCCTAAATTATTCAAGAGAGCTGGAGAGGAATCCTCCAGCTCTGACAACACAGAGCCAGAGACTACACACGCTTTCTAACAAAGGATATGATGACAGGATGATAGGCACACACACTTAACCAGCAAGGTATTTTTTTTTTTGTCAACTACCACATCTAGTTGTTCCTGCCTGTTGTCTGCCATGTTTGTTGACTTTTCATGTCTGGTGTTGGTTTGATCATGAGAAATGTTGCAAGATTTCCAGTTTGGATTACAAATGGAATCTTTTAGTGTGCTCTCCACACATTAGAGGACCAATAATTGTGAAATACAGTATATCATTAAATATATCATTATGTGTATGGTCTCGATACGATTTGTCTTGTAGCAAGTCAGTTATTATTATTACAAGAAAGTGAAACGTACCATTAAATCAAACTGCAACAAAACAAATTACTCCTGTATTCAGAAAGGTCACCTAATGAACGAAACACAGCAACAAAACATACAGATATCACAGTCAGATCAAAGCCCATAATAGCCATATTGTGGCCACCATCACACATTTATCACACAGACTTTTTTCTTATCAAATTTGATATTTTACACAGCCCACTCATCCACGTTCACAATAGGAGGAGCTGATTCTGCTGAAGGTCACCCTGACATCTGAGCTGAATGAATGACATTTAGAGTACAATTTCCTATTTTTCACCATTTCCTTTGAAAGGAGCTGCTCTACATGAACACACCCTGCACATATGCACACACACGTACACACACACACCTATACACACTTACACAGACTTATACTGAATACTTTCACCTGTCACTAGTTTTTGTATTTCAACGCAATGAGTTTCAAATAATTACCAGGCAGGGGTCACTGTCTCCTTCATAATGAAATAAATCTAAAATACATCAAAAAATACGCTTATTACAAAGATTTATTTATATTTTGATACGTATACATATACCTAAATACATAGATACTTATTCTAAAACAAATTTAATAGCTCAAAATTAACACAAATTATTATGTTTTGAAAGATGACAGATGATGATGATGAAGATGATGAAGTCCTTGATTGACAAATCAATAACCCTACAATTTGTACATCATGTGTATTACATGTGTACCTCAAATTTCTCTCTGGATCAATAAAGTATCTATCTATCTATCTATCTATCTATCTATCTATCTATCTATCTATCTATCTATCTATCTATCTACAGGGACAGTGAAGGAGGATTTGAGGTATAAATTTTCATTTCTGAAAGAATTATGGAGAAATGTTTGTTACCAGAAGTTTGTAGTTGTAGTTTTTAACATAAAAACTCGTGTCTGTTGTACCAAGTATTAACTCATTTAAGAATGTTCCTTTATGTTATGCTGGCACTTCTGCTCCTATTATTAAAGAATGCAATTTCTATAAACCATGTTGCAAAAGGACATGTCCCTTTGTGCTCCCATCCAGGATAATCAAGTCATCCTGGTCCTCATGCCTCCCTGTATTTCTCCTCCAGCACCCTGACCTTTATCTTCAGCTAAATCGTATTTGCCTTCAGGACTTTATAGGGTTTTCCTCTCGTTCATAATCAGTTTTCAGTGTCCTACAGACTTTTCATTGCTCTGACATTTGACAAAAAACTTAATGGTAAAATATTTCAGTCCCTGTATTCATTTGCAGTTGACTTTGAGTGAATTCTTTTGGTAGATGGATTGTAAGCAGGTTTACTCTGCTGACATTTTGCCCATAGTTCAAGGAGATTACCTTTTTGGATATGTGCACCATTAACCTGCTCCTCAAATCATAAAAATACTCAGTGCAAATAAACTTTGAAGCATTGTTATTGTTCAGTGTCCACTAAAAGGAACTTCTGATGGACTACATGAAAGATAATGAATCATCATGCTTCCTGCTGGACTTATCAGACGACTTTGTCATTAGCATAATGACTTTTCTTTTCTATCATTCTCAGCAGAGAGGAATCCACCCTTTTATTCACTCACTCCATCCATCCATCCATCCACCCATCCATCCATCCATCCTCTATATCCTGTAGTCTATGGTGTGTATAATGTCATGTGCAATATTATCCATTGAATATAAGGTACCATACCACCATAAAAAAAATATCCTAAATTCTCTAGCAACCACCTAGAATACCAACAATAGCGACCACACAGCAACCACTTAATAGCTTGTAATTCTTGGTATAAGCACGTTATTTAAAAAAAAAAAAATGTTTTTAACCTAATTTTTACCCTTTGTAGTTTACATGTAAATTGTATAGTTCAATAATGTCCTACTACTTTTTAATAAGACTGAGTACTTTATTATATGTACAACCTTTAATATTACTGTAAGTAGTTCATCGGTGCTATTTAGAACTTATGACCTTTAGAATGTTAAATAACAATCTTTGCGCTTTTTTGGTACTATGTACTAGTGCTTTTTACTTGCTACTTAAGGTCCAAAATACATGCTACTTTGGAGTATAAATTACTTTTACTGTGCTTTTATGTAGAGCTTTGTAATTTTTAGTTCCAAGTACTCTTCTATATGGTACTTAGAACTTTTGTACAAACTACTAAGTACATGAAAACATAGCATTTTGACTACTTTTACCTCTACTATTATTTTACTCTATATTTTTATGTTATTTCTCTAAAACAAATGTATCCTCTTTCTACTGGGAGATTATAATAACTCACTTCATTTTGTATCTATACTGTTTGATGCTGCATTGACCAAACGTAATAAACCACAGTACTGAGCAGTACTCACTTCACATTTCATACAGTAAGTCATGCCTAAAGAGGCCAGTTGCCCTGTAGCTAAATTAAAGATCAAAGTCAGTGAATATCTACGATCTGTAAAATGGTTCTAAAACCAAAAAAACAATTTTATACGACTATACGTGACCGTGAGGTTGCTCAGAATCACAGAGAGATGATGCAGGTACCGACCTCTCTGGAAGATGTTGCATTTTACCATTGGGACAATTAGTACTAAAAGGGTTGTATGCTGAGAGAGCTTTTAGTGTTAGCACTGAAATAATTAGTGAGTAACAGACAGTGGTGACACGTTTTTATGAATATCCGAATGATTTCTTTCCTGAAAATGAAGAAACTCCTGCCCCTCTAAACACACCGTGATGTGTTCATGCACTGCAGTGTAAATGGGACGGCCTCTGTAGCCTGCAGTTGTGTTGGTGGAGGTATAAGAGGAGGGAGGGGGGTGGAATCAGTGACATTCTTCAAGGCCAGTGTAAGATTAAAGAGCAGAGCTGTCGTGCCTCTGATCATATATTCACAAAAGATACCCTGTGAAGAACACATCTTTAAAGAGAGGCTGGATGAAAATAAGACCACTACTTGTGAATATTTGTGGCAGCCCATTATACATATCATATAAATGGTCCATTACTGTCTATGGAGATTACACCCCAGAGAGTTTTTTTTAGTTGCCCTTCTCATTTTCTGTTTGCCCTCTTTTTTTGGCAGAATTCTGTGAGCAGCTGCCTCCAGTGGCACGGGTTTGTCCTCTGTGATGTTTTGTGTGGAAAGTCATGGATCTTAGGTTCGGATTTAGCCGGGAGAGCGCTATCTTTTTTTTGATCATACAGCGTCACTCCAATGTTATAACATTGTGGCATTGAGCTCAAAGAGTTCTGATAAAACCTACCAGCCTTGAGCATAATGTGCAACCAGGAACATTTATGCAGAAATGAAAAATGTCAATAGTAGTTCCTTCCATAACATTTCCTATTTCGCTGGCACAATGTGCTGGCCTGTGACTCATGAACATAAATTCAGAACACACAGTACAGTAAACTGAATAATGATTAATATAACTTTCATCTTGGTTTTGCTTCACTTGGTGTGGCCTTGGGGCCTTTAATAGTCATGGCACAGTGGGGAAAATTTAATAGCTTACTACTCTACATGTCCTTCAAATAAAATGTTTCCATAATGAATTCTCATTGGTAGATATATTTATATGCCACACTATAAGCTATGTGCATTTTTTTTTATATCTTTCAGCAAAGAGTTCATCAAAAAACTTAAATGGATCACAGAATTACATGGAAAAGTACAGCAAATGGCTAAGCTCCTGAGAAGTATTAATGTAATAATCAAGTGTTTCAGGTTACTCTTAATTCAATTGTCTCTCTTAACAGTTCAAGGCTATGTCAGTCAATGTGCCTGGCTTGTATTTAAAGAAACAGAAGAGTTATCCATTCTGGCACCATTAAAACATCAATGTCTCATTTCTGCTAAATGACAGAGGAAAGAAAATTGGCATGTGTGCATGCATATTAATTAACTGATAATGAGACGATAAGGCCCACTCCCAATCTGTAGGTGTGGAACCACTAATCAATTGGCAGTGAAATGGGGTAAAAATGTGTTTCTTTTATCCCTCAACTGAAATTAAAAACCTATTTAGTACCACGTTTTCCAACAAAGTGCTTTTCATTTATCTTCTCCAGCACATTATTCAATCACACTTTCCATTTGTATAATGGTAATATTTTCATGTAATTTCCCGCTGCCTCTGAGATGGGTATTTTTGATATGCTTTTGTGAAATAGCTATTCCATTCCAGCTCCATTCACTAGCTGGTAATAAACTTACAACCAATATTTCAGATTAAAAATGTCTTCAGCAAATGGAGCCAGTATCAAAAGTCCCCTTCTATTGTGGAAAGATCGCTTCTGCCCTCTAGTGGTGGTAGAGTGAACTGCCACAGAGTTTATCCATGCCCCCTGGTGGCAAAGACTGTTATAAAATTGAAACATTACTCTAACCCAGTTCTTGGACACATTTCATTATTGGCAGAATAAAGCGTTCTCTGTCTCTTTCTGCCCAAATGAACAGCAGCAGGCCTCTGATTCACGATTATGTACAGCATGTATCTAGTTGAAGTGCTGTGAGGGATCCACAACTCAAACTTAAGCTAAAAAAAACCTAAAAGGGTTGCTGCTTTAGCCTGCAGCAGGATTGGAAGCATTTGAAAGAGTCCGTTGTAACTATCAGCCCCGACCAGAGGTGTGTGAGAGCTTCAGAGGAAGAGGAAAGGAGCATAAATAGTGAGTGTAAAGTAGCCGTAGGGTGCTGCACGGAGATCTAAATGAACACATGTACACACTCACACATGACGGTATTTGAATCATTGTATTTATCACAAAATAGCTTCTCCAATATTAACACAGGAACAGGATTTCTAAGACAGAGAGGGTGTGTGTGTGTGTATGTGTGTGTGTGTGTGTGTGTGTGTGTGTGTGTGNGGCTCAGATGACACGGGGGTTGATGGACAGTAGTGCAGCGTCGCCTCCTCCTGCTGACAGGCCCTCCTTCACCCTGGACAGGCCAATCTGTACACACACTGACACAGACACACAGAGCCCATCTCAGTCGCCACACAGCCCATTTGTCATGTCAAATAGCATCACAGAGACATGGCGGTCAAGTTATAGAGGTGATTGTACCAAAGTGACCCCAATGCCATGGTCATAAATTGCTTGTTTTATGGTGAGGTACTACATCCTTGCTCCATTGACAGAACTGAAAAAAAAAACAAAAAAAAAAAAAAAANAAAAAAAAAAAAAAATAACTGACAGTCAAGCTGAGATATTAGCAAAATAATAAAGATTTTTCATGTATATTACTGTGAATAACATTTGAGCCTTCATGAAAAGGTGGCATAAGTCTTTAAGGTAATTTATGGAGTCTCTTACCTTGAGAGTCTGGGATTAGAGTCAGCTGGACACCTCTGGTTTTTCAGCTTTGGCTTTATCTTTTGTTCCTTTAGTATCCGCTGGAGATGCCTCCTTGGTTGATGTGGCTGTCTTCGGCCTTTCCTCTGGTTTTTCAGAAGGGTCCACCACCACGGTGCCCCTGCTTGTGTTGCAGCCCATAGTTTGGCACGTTGGGAAAGCCTAAATTTCTGCAGCACTCTCTCTGCTCAGCTGATGGGAGTCCACAGGTGTATGGACTGTTTCCACAATGGTCATAACCTTAAAACCTCTACGACTGTTGTGGGATCAGGTGCTTTTGTTCTCTATAGCAACCTTAAGACTTCCTGTTGTGATGAGTTTGGATACACAGCTATGCGTTGGTCTCTGGTTTTATCTTACAGGCCTTTGTCTGCTGGCTGTACAGCCTTTTAGCTATTTCATGCCAAGCAACGCTGGTTGAGAATTAACTTGTTAGCGTGCCAGTGCATGGTTACTGATAAACACTGAGAGGATTGTTTATCAATCACAGGGCAGACATGGTGACCAACTTTCCCCACAATGGAAAGTTCTCCATCAGTTTGTTTGAACTTACCATTTGTATACAACCAGAGGAATTTAGGCATTTTATTTTAGACTATGCAAGCAGGTAAATTCAGAAGAAATTGATACAGCAAATATAGATGATTTCTTAGGAAGTTAAGCAGCATTAAATGAAAATGAAGATTGTTTAATCAAAAAAATATTTGACAGAACTGCTCAATCAAACAAAAACAGGTTTTCTTTGCTCTGAATAGTTTTCTATTTTTCTCTCTGTAGCTTTTTAAATTATATGTAGCATAAAAAAATCTAAAATGTCCACCACTGTCTTGAGAGAAAAGGGAAAACTAGATCTAACCAGGACAGCTGAAGGCCCAGATGCAAAACTGCTCAAATGGATAAGTACATCAGAGTCTGTAGTTTGAGAAACAGATGCCTACAGGTCCTCAGCTGGCTGCTTCTTTATTCCTATAGTACACGCCAAAAACCAATGTCATCTGCAACAGTGAAAAGACAACTCCAGGATGCTGGCCTTAAAGGCAGAGATTCAAAGAAAAAGCCATATCTGAAACTGGCAAATAAAAAAGAAATGTTACAGTGGGCAAAAGAACACAGAGAGTGGAGAGTGGGCAGTGGGTGACTGGAAATAAGTATTATTAGTCTAAGTCTGAGGTGTTTGGATTGAGGAGGAGAAGATATGTGAGACGTAGAGCTGCAGGACTGCACCTCTGAGAAGAGCTAAGAGCTAAGAGCCTCAAGTTCCACATATGTGAAATATATGAACATTTCTGGTTGAGTCCAAACTTCTGGATGTCAGTGTACATAGAAGTCTCCCTTTAATGTATAAAAATTGATTCCATTGTATAGTCATGTACTCTTGTGCAAATGTTAATCACTCACTCTACTTACAACACAAACTTAAACCTGTCTCCACTGACAGGTTTGCCCTATGCTATCAGCAGCTTTAACTGCATTTCCACTGGTAAAGACCTTTCCTCATTTAACCTTTATTTATCCAGGGAAAGTGAACGTAGCACTTTACAGCAATGCCCTACTTAAAATTTGTAAAGTACCACTTGCTTCCACCAGGGAGCTGCTCAGTACAATCACAGGCTTATACTGTTGGCCATTGAGCTGGAGGTTAAGTGCATATTCAAGGGCACCTAGATGGTACAGGTTGAGTGAGGAGAGAGTGTTTTACGTCAAAAATAGCAAAGAGCAAAAGTGTAAATTTAGCTCAGATTGATGAAGACACTTTAAGATGACAGAGGTTTGTCCTATGGGGATTTTTAACAGATACTTGTAAAAGAAGACAAAGCTCCTCAGTGCTTTTACTGTAACATTGGTTCTTTGAACATCTACATAAAACCTCTTCGCTGGTGGACCGTCTTCTCCCTCCTCTGCCTCCTCTTCTCAGTCAAGAAGTGACACTGTGAGATGAGGAGGGATGGTTGTTAATTACATATTATTTAGGGATTTTACGCTGAGCCTTTCTGAAACAGGCTTGATGAAGAGTTCTGATACGACATGTTAACTTGTAACCATTTTAATATTAATGACAATATCTTACAGTTGATAAACTATGAATGAAGATTTCTGTGGTTCCATCTACACTTAGGTCAAAATCTGAAGGTAATTAGTTGGCATTTTAAAAGTGTTTAGAGAAATGTACATCCAGTAAATAATAATAATAATAATAATAATAATAATAATAATAATAATAATAATAATAATAATAATGCAATTACAAGATGACAAAATGATAAAAAATTTGGTAATGGACCACCGATGATAGGGTGTGTGTGTGTGCATGTGCGTGTGCGTGTGTGTGTGGTATCTGTTGCATAGTGAAATGGACAAAAGTTACACAAAAATATGTGTTCCAGAGTCTTGACTTAGGAGCGAATCGCTGTATTCCCATTTAACATATCCATTTCTGGATTCTTTTTTTCATGAAACACATACTTCCCAGCGTGAAAATGATATGATTTCAACCACTCATCTTTGTTTTACTTTTGGGTCATCATCATTTACAACAATAGATGTCACTGTCACAACATGTCCATATTTAATTTTGGAATAAATCTCCAAACTTTTGTCTTGATGCATTTACTGCATTGGGACAATACACCGTCCTGATCAGACAAATTATAAATACTTAAACCTCCTAATATATTTCTATTACACAGATTTAGCATTTCAAAGCTCATCTTAGTCATGATGGTGCTGAAGAGCAGTTGTTCCATCCACCCTGAGGACAGTGCAGCAAAGATGAGAGAACTCAAAGCAGGTTCACGGGAATGTCTCAAAGGTCCAAAAGCCAACCTGTCCTCCACAACCCAGCAAATGGACTTGTCTCGTCCACCCACCTGGGGTGCAACCCAAAAATTTCTCCTTCTCTCCTTCATTTGTAACAGGAAGTGGGATGATATTCATGTCTCTCGTGTCTTATCGCTCCACTTCCTCGCCTTTTCTCCTCCCATCAGATAGATCAGAAGAGTAGAAGAGCGATATTTGAGACACAACCCAAATCTTCAACCACATTTCAACAGAAATGTCCAGTTTGGACCACAGCTCCACCTAACGCCTGCTCATTAAGCTGTAAACTTGAGGCAAAAGACACAAGGCCTCAGGAAACTCATCACTTCCAACTTCCCCAGAGAAATTATCCAACTCTTGCTTTCTCTGGATTAAACTTCTAAATTACGATTTTCCATGAATTACATGACCAGTGGGAACACAGGAGAAAAGTCCAGCTCAGGACTAATGAGAATAGAAACAACACTATCATACATACATTTGTCATTTAGGCCAGGACCACTTACGGTGTAGAAATCAGTGATTACCACACCATAAACAAGCAACACAATTATGTTTGGTGTCATGGCTGTGTTCTGGGACCTCCTGTAAGCATGGTGGAGCCAAATCCAGCAGCAGGAGCACAGCCTGGTGCATCAGTGATAAGACAACTTCATATTTAAGTAATGATAATACATATTGAAAGTACAATGAAAATAATGAATACTCAGGTGGAGCTACAATGGTATGCTTTTAACTGTTTCTTATCCTTTAAAGAACCAGCATGTTGCATGTTTGAGTCAAATATATTAAATTTTCATACAGGTAAGGTTACTGACAATCATTTCCCAAAGCATACTAGTGGAATGGTGAATTAAAAAAAAGTTTTTCCTATCTTCCAGACTGCCTTTGCTTTCAGTTCATTCTGGTATGCTATTAAAATCAACTTGTTGATACTTGAAACGTTCTTGAGATAGGTAATCCATCATCACCAACAAGACGTGTATTCAGGTTTTTGTGTTTTTTTTTAGAAACTTCAAGTGCCATAAAAAGTACGGAATGACCTGAAAATGCTTCCTCGTGGTGCATTCAAGTGGTGTCAGGAAGAACTGAAAACAGGAACCATTTTCAGATCACTCAGCGCTTTTTATTGCGTTTAAATGCTAAAATTATGTAACTTAGAAAGAATCCTGAATAGGTGTCTTGTTCACGATGATGGATTACCTATCCCAAGAATGTTTCAAGTATCAACAAGTTGATTTTAATAGCGTACCAGAATGAACTGAAACCAATGGTGGTCTGGAAGGTAGGGGAAAAATAAAAGAATTCACCGTTCCAGGAGTATGCTTTGGGAAATGATTGTCAGTAACCTTACATGTGTGAAAATTCAACATATTAGTCTCAAACACAGTGGCGGGCCATGCATTTTACACCTAGGCCTTCAATGCTATCCTTCCGCAATTAAACCACCTTCTAATAACTTCACCATGACACTAGGGCTATATGCTGCTGTTATTCAAAGTAACACCCCATATTCACAGTGACAGTAACCTTTATGGAGTGGAATAAAGTGATTTAACACGAGGATCAACATCTATGTCAGTTACAACACACTAACTGCAGAGACATGAATAGGATGTAGCATTATTACACATTATGACAGGATGCTGCATCACAAGTAGACACCGCATAGCCTAAATCAGTGTCATTACCAAAGAAACAAGAACTCACAACAACCATCACATTTATTCATAAGGACATTAAACAGACTCAGACCAGCAAGCAAGCAAAAATGCTGTAAAACACAAATAACACAATCAGACTCAACAGACTTCCCCACAGATTCCAGCTACATAAAAATCCATCAAACTTACCAGAGCTGCTCATCATCTGAAGACAAATCCATCCTCCTTTCTGTCTTTAGAAAGAGTTTAACAACACGGTTGTACATTATCGGTGCGTTTCAGTNCATCCTCCTTTCTGTCTTTAGAAAGAGTTTAACAACACGGTTGTACATTATCGGTGCGTTTCAGTTACAAAATGTGAAAAAAAAACGTTGTCAGTTAATCCATTTCTTCTCCTCCTTCAGCCATTGTGCGTTAAAAAATAACAGGACTAAGTACAAATCGTAACAAAAAATCTAAAGCACTATATCTAAAAATCTAAATGTCAAGAAAGAAAGTTTAAAAACATTAATGCTCCGTTACGTACTAGCTAGGTTTACTTGAGTTAGCTAAGCTAACCAGCTCTCTTCTTCCTATTCCCGGCAGGCTGTTTAGCTGTTAGCATAACGCTGTACTCTGATGATGTAGGCCAAGGCCAGCTAAAGGCCCTGACCTGTAAAAGAATACGCCCAACATGGCAAACTCGAAATCTGATTGGTTAAAATATGTGACAATCAACAACATCATCCTAGTTGCTTGAATAGCAGAGGGAATTCACTGGAGATTCTGAAGGCCTCAGGCTAGATTTTTTTTACCCGGAGACAGCACAGGGGAAAATTNATTCACTGGAGATTCTGAAGGCCTCAGGCTAGATTTTTTTTACCCGGAGACAGCACAGGGGAAAATTCTGATTGGTTAAAAGCACTAATTTATGTGGGCTGCACTGGAAGCAGCCAAACTGAGGGAGAGAGTACCGTAGCAATAAAATGACGTTAATAACAAAACTGATGAACTACATGCATTAACAAAATATTTATTAAATTATAAAAACATAATTTGATGATTCTGACAATCTCTAGGCCAGCAGGTAAAGCCTTGCTGGCCCTGACCGCCCACCACTGCTCAAATATGCAAAATGGGTGGTATGGGAAGGGCTGAATAATAGCTAAATATGGAGTCTGGGCCCAGTGCTCCCTGGGAAATATATCTAAAGGCCAGCAAACAACATGGATCTCTCTCTGTCCACACATGTGCTGACCCTTTTGCCTTTTATTTTTATCTGTTTTACACATTTTACAACTCCTCACACCACACTATTCATTCATCCACACCTCTGATACTACTGATTTTCACATCATACCTTTAAGATTTTCATCAGCTTCTTTAATTTACAATAAAATTATCTATGTTTTCTAGCATTGTATGTCTGTCCATTTTTGTGCTTTCCGTTTTTTGTTTATGTGCTATTTTTTATTTTTTTTTATTTTATTTTATTTATTTTTTTTGATGAGGATAGAAACAAACTGATTATAAGTTATTTTAGAGTTAACCCCACTATTTATAAATGTAAGGAGTTGATGGGCACAAGAAATGTCAAATTTTTAAGTTTATTAAAAAAATATTGTGCGTTTTTTGATTGTGGAGAGTTTTGGTTTCTATGTTTTGTTTGCTAGTTGTATGTTTGTGTATTTTTCGTTCCTTATGGTGAGGGGTCAATAGCAAAATAAAAAGAATTTTAAAAAATCCCGAAAAGAATCTAAAACACACATGCTTTGTTCCAAACGCTTTTATGCATGCATCACAAACACACATTTCAATGAACTTATAATTCAAAGAGGAACACGTTCTCTAGCGGCAACAAAAGGTTCTTTACCAAACTCAGCTGCAGTTCCAGTTGTGGCCACACGAGGGCAGTGCACTCGCTGTCATTGATGCCTAGCTTTTTCCAGACCTTACTTCAACATTTTGCTACTGATTCTGTGAATAATAATGGTTGCAAAATTATAGATGACATGTATCAAAAAACTCTTGTCCAGCAAAAGAAATGGACCATAAACTGCAGCATAAAGGCTGTAATTACCTGTTTCAGAAAATACTGAATAGAAACTGACAGTATTTCATTGCAAATTTGTTTAAGGTTTTGGAACAAAATTCTTCATACACATGTATTTATCACCATGCTGCTAACAACACACTCCCTGCTACCCTCTATGCCCATTCTGTGAAAACTATTGAGTATATTAGTACTCAGATGTGACGCTCTTTTCAACGTTCTTCTGTCTCTTTGAAATCGCCTTGGCTCTCTGGCCCTGCATTAGAGGAATCATATTCGGAATGTCTGGGTAAACTAAAAGGCAAGAAAACATGAATCCTGGTTGTAAAATATATAAAAAGGGACAAAGAAAATAAGAGTGTGCACACAAAGGGTTTTACTTTATTCAGCATAATCTATACCAATACTGAAATAGACCCTCGTCTCCATGCAGTCCACACTAAACCTTCTGCGCCTTTGACCTTTAAGACCAGAGGCATAAATGATATCATCTTGTGTTTGTGGGAAGAATCTGTGTCAAAATGTAAAAGCACTGTTGGGGTTCATTGCACTTATATCAGCACAGCTGTAAAGTGTCTGTGTCAGTTTGCTTGCCTGAAACTATTTGAGGTACAATATATTATACGCAGGTTATTTATTGTAAAGTCTGAGATCTTGTACACATGCAGTAGTTGTGGTATAGCAATACTCTCTGACCATAGTACTAACCTGATCATAATTTTGAGGTTGTCACTGGAGCCAAACCTCAGCTTTCCCAGAATGCCCCGAGGCTTGGTTGCCATGGTGACCCCCACACTCTTACGGCTTTGTTAGTGGATGAGAGTTAGAAGAGAAATGGGCACATAAACAAGGAAAAGAACATAAGCAATACTGACAAAGAGACAAACAAGAGTGCATAACGTAAAACCAAACACACTGATGTGCTGTTAGGTAAACTCTGTTTACCAGAAGTGATTACCTCAAAAAAAAAAAAAAAAAAAAAAAAAAAAAAAAAAAANTTTTTTTTTTTTTTAAATTCCAAGTCTCAAAAGGCCATGCTGAACAGTCACAAACAAATAAAAACAAAAACAAAACAAATAAACTCTATAACAAAAAAAAGCTGTTATTGTAGCAAATTATTCACAAGTAAAATCAGTTTCATTAACTAATAGTTGTGTAAAGTTAAATTCTTACTGTCTTTTGATTAAGAATTAAATTGTTGCTGAAAATAGTACAGCTCATCCTGTGTGCACACTATGTAGTTTAATTCTATGAAGGTTTTTCTGTGATTTTTCCATAGTTGGTGGCTTGGTGATGTTTTGTTGTTTTGGTTTGATCGGTGGCGGTACAGAGGCGGTGGAAACTCCTACCTACCTTCATCCTAAAGCATTCCATTTTAAGGACGTGATCAAGCTGGGCAAGAACCAAGATTCTGTTCCTCTGATTGTTTGCACAGGTGGTTTTTATCTTTCTGACTGATGGCCTCCTGACTCACACACACCAGAGGGCTTTAAGTATCCATACTAAAGGCGTCCATTTGCTCACAAGAGGAAAATGGTGTGGGTCCAAAAATATTCAGATTTGTAAAGTTATGCATATCTACAGTATGCCCACATGTAATTTCCCCTTTATAAATCACAATCAACTTGAAAATGTCCAAACTTTGAAAAGGCTCATGGATGTTGGATATATTAATGCTGCTGTTTTTTGTTTTGTTGGTCAGTAGCTCTTTAAAGAGAATGGCGACTTGGTAGATTGATTGGTAGATTGGTAGATTGATTGATAGCTCAGGAATAAATGGAGGTAAAGTGGACGAACTGAAGTCAGGAAAATGTTTAATTTGGTGCCCTCAGTTCAACAAACAGGACCGTTGTTAAAATAAATTTCTTTAAGTTTTCTGAGCTAAAGGTGGATATGAAAAGGCGCATTGCTGCACTTCAAGTACCACTGATGGTACATGTACCGCAGTTTGAGAACCACTATCTATTAACCCAGTCATAAATCATAAATGGTTCAGATTTCTCAAATCAGTCAACTATTAATATCTAGTTTGTTTCACAGCACCTTTAAGCACCTCTTTTATTCTGCACATATGTGGGAATCAGAATAAATCAAAGGGAACATGGAGTTACTGCTATGCTGCTGTGCAATTTTAGAGCAAACATTAAACTACAGCCATAAACACACACACTGTTGACGTGGATGTTTGTTATGCCAGAGTGACTGTGTTGTCAACAGTCAATTTGCCATCTGTCACCAAATTCTTCTGTCTCCAAAATGTCTGCATGCATAATTTAATATCTTATATATGTTTTCACTTCTCAGAGACACAAATATTCCTGTAACTGAAGAATAAATTTTAAGTGTAATGATGTTTGTGCTACATTTTCCATGCCTCTTTTTGACCAGACTGGCGCTTTTGGATCAATATCTTGTTTTGTTTTGTTTTTTTTAAGAGTAAACGCCCATTGTAATAAAAAGAAAAATAAAATAGAAAGGGAAAGGGGGATTAAAGCATAAATTCATGTTCATGATGTTTGAATTTGGCTGCAGATAAAGTAACAGGCAAAGTCGCTTTATGGATAGTCAGAAGAATATGTTTAATAAAAATAATTAAACCTCAATTTCCTCTATAGAACTTCATAGAAAGTAATCCAATAAATTACAAATGACTTTTAAGACGCTTTTTCCTCAACTACATAAAGAATTATTTGACTACACAAACCACAACTTGCAAATATTTCAACTGTCCAATGGAAAAAAGACAGAAGTTGACTTCATGGTGACATTTAGGATATTATTAAGCTTGAAAAAAAAAAAAAATACAAAGGCAATAATGCTAGTCTCATCTCAGTGACTACGTTAATGAAAATGAAAAGAAAGCCTTTGTGTACAGCAGTAGTGTGTTTTGTCATTCTTCTTGCATATTGGTCATTGTTTCCTTGTCTGTGTTTAACACTTGTTGTAGTCAATCTAAAACTTGCAGCGCACTGGGAGTCCTTGCACAATCGAAAAAAACAAAAAATGCAAAAAGAAAGCAAACATTAAATCAAAACTTAATTACCCTTTTAAATGTTCATTTGTGTCCTGAAAAGGCTCAGCACAGTCATCAATCTGTCTCGTTGTGGGGCCACAAACAAAAGTCGTTTGATAAATAACCTACAGCAGAAGTAGCAACGGCTGGGTGTTTGCATAAGGGCACTACAAGGAGGTGCAGATATACAAAATGACAGTGGCATGTTTAAGTTCATTGCTCAGACATAGAAAAATACCGTACTGTTAGTAATTATATATATATATAATATATATATATATATATATATCTATATTAAAAAAAAAGAAAACTTCAGGTGCATTGCAAGCAGAACCATGAGGTTTACATTTGATGAGCAAAAACTATTTTAAAGCAACATTATAAATCAGACACATCTTCAGTCTTGGTGTTTGGACCATGCCCTTCATGGTTTCACCCACTAATGCATGATGCTACAACAATACTTAAGAACTCAACAAACTGAGATAAATCAGGAAGAACCTGTTGGGTCAGTCCAAAGTAAATCTCTCCCCTGCCTCAGAAAGAACTATAAAACACGTATCTAACAGTCCACTGTGTAACAGCAGTCCTAGAGCGAAAATTACAAAGGTACTTCGGCTTGAGTGAATTCCAGTGTTTTCTGTCTATCCTGGTTACAGCTTCAAATGAACAAAATGCACAAGTGTGAACACTGCAGACAAATCTGAGCAATTCCTTTTGCGGACAGAAGTCGAATGAGAGAGTGTGAGGTACAGGATAAGGGCACTTCTACAATCTAGCTGAAGCTCCATTCAGCAGCAGAACAGAGTTGAGGACGAGATGAAATACACACACAGACTCACACCAAGCGACACAGCTGCTATATTGAGCCCTTTCTACAATAAGCCCACCTGGAATTGTAAAATGTAATACTCAATCAAACACGGTGACAATTACCACAATCAGAGCCATGATTTAAACGATTTGTGCTTGTGCCGTGTGTCTTCTGCAAGACTTTTAAGACAGACACAAAATCCAAAGGACTGAAATGAGCTTTGAGGGTCAGAAACACTACACGACATGGCTTCTGCTTGCCACAGCTTGCCACTGAGTCAAGTCAACCTCCCCCCACTCCCCTCCTGGATACACCACATTCAAACTGGAAAGGTGGGGGANAGTCAAGTCAACCTCCCCCCACTCCCCTCCTGGATACACCACATTCAAACTGGAAAGGTGGGGGAAGCAATAGATACCAAGCGAGACATCAAACCAAGTCCATGGGTCGAGCTGTCCAGCCAATAAGCAATGGAGGCGGAACACAGTGGAAGCTCTCAGTTAAAATGGCCTCTGACACACATTTCAGCAAGGACAAGGACATCCAGAAACGCACCCCGCGGACGTTTGCACAGTGAAGCCAATCTTTTTAGCACAGTTGAGGTAAGATGCAGTCAAATATGCCAGGCGTGTAATACTCCTCAACTTCACAGAGACCGCAAAGTTTTCTCAGGATTTCAAAGTCAACGTAGGGCAGTTTTTGGCACACAGTAAAAGGTTGATTTCTGTCCCCACTGTCCAAACAGCTTATTAGACAAAATCAACAGATGTGCAAGTTAAGAGTGTAAGCCTGCTGTGGGTAGCTAAAGTGCGCCTTGGAATAAACTGTGTGTTGTGACATTTTGATGAAGAGTTTCTGATTCTGTGAAAAACAAACACCTCTTATAAAATAATACAATCAGAGCACAAAAATAAATTACGATCCTTTTTGACCAGATGCCAACTCATGTCTGTGATGGGAAAAAAAATACTTGTAGAGATTCCCTCATATCTCGGTGATATGGAAGGAGCAGGTTCAGATAATTTTGTTTCTATAATGGTTAGAATAAATGTATGAATATGAATATGAACTGTTCAGCTTGATACGAATGGAAGTGGAAGGTGAAGGAGGCCGTGGGGTGGAACATGGCAGACAGAATCAACAGCTTCAGTGACATTCATTAGCTGCCCAAGTTATTGCTGACATATCCAACATAAGATCTGCAAAGCATAACGAACCTGTAAAAGTACTGGATATATATACAAGAGAAATCAAACTCAAGTTCAATACCCCAACCCTGACAATCAAAATATATTAATAGTACAGCTCGACGAGCATGTTTACGTAGTTTCACTTTTTTAATAAAATTAAATCCTGACATGATAATTACAATAATGCCATTTTTGCTGCAATTGTACATGGCTGTGTTGTACAAGTTCACAGAGTTCAGAAACCTACTAAATTCTGACATGCAAAATGTCTCAAAACAAGACTGTACCTTGTGAACAAACACTGAAATTTAATTTCAGTTTTTTAAAGTTGGGTTTTTTTCTGTTTTTTTATTTATTTATTTTTTTAGTTTTTGTAGTTATTACACAACATTTTAGTTAGTTCTTGTATTTACATGTAAAGAAATCACAACGCAAGTGCCGGAAAATCCATATATATGTGAATATATGTATACATTTCTAGGCAATACATAAATAAATTTATATTTATAGACTAACAGAATCAGTCCTCATCACTGGAGTCTGAATCATCTGATGATGATGAAGAGCTCCCAGACTCTGACGAAGATGACTCGGCTTTTCCCGAACCTTCGGGACCACTGTTCTCTTTTTGTTCTACTGACTCCTCCTCCTCTTCCTCCTCTTCTAGTGCGTCTTCCTCCTCCTCCTCTTGATCCTCTCCATCCTTCTCAGGACGCTGTGTCTTCTGCAGTGATGACGAGGCTGCAGACGGAGGAAGAGGAGGGGCTCTGGAGTCACTGTTTGAGCTCTGAGGCTGTGCGGCAGACGCAGGAAGGTTAAGGCCTGGAGTGAGAAGCATCCCTGGGTAAAGCATACTGGAGAGTAACAAGGGGTTAAGAGAAAGGTGACCAGAGGCTGCTGAGGCAGCTGAAGCACTTTGTGGGGTGGTAGCAGAGGAAGTGGAGGGAAGAGCCGTGTTTGAGCCCTCTGTCCTTTCTCCTTTGGTGTCTGAGGTGTGGCAGGGCGCTTTGGAGGCGGCCGTCTCTCCACTAGCAGTTCCCTTTGCCTTGTCATGTGAGCCTGCTGTGTCATCTTGAGAGGGCTTCCCGATCAAGTTGCTCATGCCGAGTAGGTTGGGCAGTCCTGCCATACCAGACAGCATCATGGGAAACATGGCAGCTAAATTACTCGCGGCCAAGTTGCTAGCATCAGATGGCAACCCCATTAGGCCCGCTGTGAGCTGTAGGGACTGTAAGCTCTGGAGGTTTTGCTGGAAGGCCTGCAGGCTCGTTAGGTCCATTCCAGAGAGGAGGCCGTTGGTCAGCATGGGGTTGAGGCCCAGAGTTGAAGCCGGGTTGGGTGCTGCTGCTGCTGCTGCTGCCGCCGCCGCCTTGGCCAGGGGATTCTTCGGTCGCCGTCCACGCCGGCTCACTTCTTCAGGAACAATGGGTCCTGTCAGGATCCTGTCAAACATACTCTCTGGGAGGTAACCCTGGAGGAAAAGTAAGACGTTACTCAGATTAGCCTCTTTACTCAACAATTCAGATCAGGTGCCACTACAATGCTTAGCTGGCAATTATTCTTCATGAACATATCCCAACATGCAAACATGCATTAACAGTGGATAGACAGTTATGAACTGACACTGACAGTATTTGTACTTACTTGCTTTTTGTAACAAGAACAACATCAAATCAACTAAGGCCATTTTTATCTGATAGCTGCTGAGTGGAATACGTTACTATGCCACTCACCGACTGTTTGACCACATCTGCCCACTCAGGTGGGACCCCATACTCGGGGTTCTCCTGAAGGAACCGGCACAAGTCCTTCAGAGGAGGGGCAAATGCACCGCCAACCTACAGGCAGGATTATAAACAAAATCAACAACAGTGCCGAATGTGAAAACCAGTTATTTTTATTTTTATTTTTTAATTTTGTCATGTCTGGTGATATAGACACACCTTGCGTGCATTTCTCCTGTTGATGATCTGGACCCTTTCCTCTCCCGTCAGGCTGTTCACATCAATCTTGTTGGGATTCCTACAGCGGTGCCTCTTCTGCTTTGGACGCCCATCCTGGAACTGGAACTGCATTTGCATCTTATTTACACCCTGGACATAAAAGGAAAAATTAGTCACTTGGAAATAATTAGTCTAACTGAAGGAAATTTCTCCACAAACTGACTATTCCATTTAGAAACTGCGCGCTGTGATGTGTTTTCACAGATAATAATGCTGAATCGGTTCGTGAGGAGCAAAAGGGAGGGGAAGACAGAAAAACATGGACTCACAGGGATAAACGCTCCTGTATCAGCCACAAATCCCGGGTGCTCTTTCAGCCACTGTTCCAGATCTTTCTTCCTGGGAGCGTCGTCCCCAGCAAGCCGGGTGCCATCTTTGAGGTTGATGACAGGTACCCTGCTCTCTGTGTCCAAGGGGCCCTGACTTGAGCTCTGAACAGAGCCCAGCACAGGGGTCACAGGCATGCCCACGTGACCAATGCCACCCCACCCTGGAGGCACCTGGAGACACATGGGCAGACGCTAGTGAAGAAAAGCGCTTGTACTCGTTTTGTACTGTCTATTTACATTTTAGGAATCCATGCATCTTGTATAAAAGCACAGAGTGTGCTCTTTCATCTGCGTCACATCTAAAATGCTAATCAGTAAATGAAAAAAACTGCTTACATGATCTGGAACAGCAGAGGCTCTGTTCCTATTCATAAAGAGCAGGTCCATCCCCTCCACGTTCTTCCTCCTTCCTCTCCGCTTCTTTACCACCGGCTGGCCATCTAGCACTCCGTTCAGCCTCAATTGTCCAGTCAGACCTGGAGGGACTGCAGAAGAACAAGCTTGTTAACAGTGCACAACTGTGTCATAAATAAAGCTTCATTTAAAGTGAGAAATGACTCTTTGAAATAAGTCATTTATCTTAGTTTGTGCACTATCATTTTCTGAGCTTTCTGAATTTCAGCAAATTTCAGCATTTTCTGAACCTTGTGTGAAAAGCCAGTGTCGTACCAAAACTAGAAGTCATCATACCATGACTATTATCTGAGTTTAAAAACAAGCTTCTTTTCACCAAAGTCATATTTTGCTGCCTTCTAGTGGTGGTAAGGGATGACCCTATCTCAACACATACTGTATGTACATGACTTTATTTGATTTATTTTAAGGAAGCGCACCCTGCTGGAAGCTGCACTGAGGTTTGGTGATGTCAGCCAGGCTCGTGTCCGAGGCGCTCTGCAACTCATGAAGCCGGGCCAAATACTGCTGCTGAGCCTGGGGGCCCTCTTCTAATTCAAGGGGCCTCTTCAGAGGTAAGCCTTGTTTCTGGAAGGTCAGCTTCAGACCACCTTCCTGTAAGACACGCAGAACCAAAACAGAGTTACCGAAATTTTTCTTCTGAAGCTTTTATTTAAATGAAGAACTTGTTTGTCCAACAAAGGATGACAAAGGAAATAGGAATTTTGTGTTATTTAATTAGCTCTAATGCTATATTCAAGTAGGTATGCTGGGACTGAATTAATATAAAGCAGTATAAGACTTTAAGCAAGAATTTCTAATGACAAAGGTAAATGTCTTTTCTTGTTAGTGATACTGGGAGAGGGGCAGTGGATAGTGGGGCACTGTGAAAATTCCACTATTTGATTGTAGTGGAAAACTTTGTAAAGGGGAAAGCTGCTCTCAGCATATTCAACAAGAGAAGTCTACATATCAAAGGTAACAAACAGCTGCGATGGTGAAAACATAACATTTTTGAAAACATCACCATATAGGTGCAGCCATGCAAAGGTATGAAAGACATCAAAGCAAGTCTCAAGCCCACCATGTTAATAGCCATGTTGCCTACAAGCATATTAGAGAACATCCGCAATCGAGGTCTTCATTTCAATCAGATGAGAAGCGAGACCCCTTCAATCTAGAGGGGCTCCAAACTGAACATTCTTATTATATTCTCATGAGTGAGTGATTGTGCTTGTGTAATCATAGCCTCAGAGCACAATTTAAATTGAGTGTGTGGGAAAAGCTGCTATTAAATTAATCTCTCCTCCAGCCAGGCAGTCAAAACCAATAATCATACCCAAAGGAAAGCCAAAAGAAAAACATGCTGAACACCGCAACTAACGCCGTCGTGGCAGCAGACAAAGTAGGGTCCTAGAGTTAGGGTGAAGCGGAGGAAGAGAGGAGGAGGAGAAATCAACATACATCGTTCACTTTGACTGAGAACTCCTTGTTTTCTGCAACATGCGTCTTCACCTTTGACCCCTGTGGCGATGCAGAGGAGTCCTCGCACAGGCTGTTGGCATTGTCCAGCAACTTAGTGGTGTAGAAGGAGGTCACTGGCCCTCCAGGCTCGTAGACGCGACGTGTTCCTGGCCACTTGCCCTTTAGCACTGCCTGGCAGATGCTATCCAGGCGGTTGATAATCACTCGATCCTACATAGAAACCAGAACAAGAGCTCACAACATTGAAGCTTATATCACTGATGGTGATGTTGCATGTGGATGTCTGACCAGATTTGGTTTGGTCATATTTAAAGGACCATTTTACATGTTTGAGCCTAATATATTCAATTTTCATACACGTAAGGTTACTGACAATCATTTCCCAAAGGATAAAACCGTATTTCAGCTTTCCTGATATTTTGCAAAATCTCTTAATCTTTCAAAATCAAATATTCAAGCGATACACCCACCTTAAAAATCGATGTTTCACCTGCTAATAGTTATGGAAAGTTTTAAAATCACGGTCGTTTAAATTTTTCGATAAATGCAGGTCTTCTTTTGGGACTATATTCCCCAGTGGAGACATACATTCACTCTGCGCTTTTTATTGCGCTTAAATGCTAAAATTGTGCAACTTAAAAAAAAACCTGAATATATGTGTTATTCACAATAATGGATAACCTATCACAAGAACGTTTCAAGTATCAACAAGTTGATTTTAATAGCGTATCAGAATGAACTGAAACCAATGGTGGTCTGGAAGTAGGAAAAATTAATTTTAATTTTCAGGGTGGTAGGTTTAATTTGCTTTGGGAAATGATTGTAACATTACATGTATGAAAATTGAATATATTAGGCTCAAACATGCAAAATGGTGGTATGGTCCTTTAATATAGTTCACCTTAGGCCAGTAAGATGCAGCCAGCATGTATCCTCCCTGGAAAGGGTGGGAGGAGGAGCTTGTGATGCCGTTCTCAGCCACATGGCTGTCTTGTGTTTCGTCTTGTGTAGTGCTCAGAGACGCCACACTATCCTCATCGAAGCCCTTTACACTTGCTACTGCAGGAACTGAGAACCAGACAAGATACAAATAATTCAAAGAGATGTACCAGAAAACTTTTAGTGATGACTTTTATTGCACCATTGTGCACAGGCATCTACTTGTATAGGTGTGTGTGTGCGCATGTTTTGACAATGTAGCTTTTCTAAGCTACAGTCAGACATCAGCAGACATCAGCGGTGCTCACCTTTCTTCTGCTTCCCTTCCTCTTCCTCACTGTCACTGTCATCAGAGGAAGAAGAGGAGGATGATGACGATGACGAAGAGCCGGACGAGCAAGATGACGAAGAGGAGGAGGAGCTTGAACCGGAATGTGATGAGGAAGATGACGACGATGATGACGAGGAAGAAGATCGCGATGAAGAGCTTGAAGAAGAGCCATCTGAGTCTGAGTCTGAGCCATGCCGGTCCTCCCTGCGGCTCCGCTTGCTGGCCTTCTTAGGTTTCCTCTCAGAGGAGTTGGGCGTGAGCGGTTTGGTTCGTGCTGCCACCATCTGCTTGTCATTGTCCCTTACCTCAGAAACAGGCTTCTCCTCCAGACCTGTTGAAGTAGCTGGTGCTACAGGAGGACACCAACTCTCCCCCTGCTTCTCCCTGCTCTCCTCCCCCTCTGAGGTTGGTTCCACCTTGGGCACAATCCCCGATGGCTCTGCATCCCTCTGGACTGGTGGAGGCAGTGGAGAGCCTGTCAACACTGAGCTGGTGGCCTGGTACTGAGGGTGTATCGGCGCTGTGCCTGATTGCTGCTGTGTAGCTTTTTTTTGGCTGTAATTGCGCTGGGCAGCCATGAAACTGAGCTCAGGGTCTCGGAGGATGTGGTAATCTGTGCGACTGACGCCGTGTTTAGCAGCACCTATTAGCAGGTCACGGTCATGCGTTCCAGGTTCCCACCAAACGGGAAGGTCAGAGCTCATCTGGCACAGCGGCAGGCGTTCGTAGAGTTGCTGATGACGAAGGACTTGCTCCCTCACCTGCCGAAGCAATTCTACTCTGTAGAGGGTACGAGATGCTCGCTCTTCTGTGATGGGCTGGATGTTCAGTGATGGGTCTACCGTGGCATCTAGAACAAAGACAAAGACGCATGTGAGAGAGAAAATGTAACAGGAAAAACTAAAAAAACTGCTCTACAGCTAAACTGATGGACCTGTTTGTGCCCATCGCTGTGTTTACCTTCCCACAAATGATTAACCTTATCAGCTGCTCTCCCTTGGTACTGCTCAACCACCTGGTTTACCAAGGTGCTACTGACCTCTCTCAATAATAAAACCATTCACAACTGGGAAGACCTAAAGTATTCAGGTCTAATTTTTTTGTAAAGGAAAGAAAATAGCAATCAGGACAGTTTTGCTGTAATCATCGGCAACAGACAAAACAATGATGTTGTCTCATGCAGTGTCAAAGCTCAGTGTCAAAGTTCAGGGTATATAAATAAAGACTGAGGGTTTGTCTGCTTGTTTGTGTGTATGTGCATACATGATGAAGTAAGTCTCTGACCTCCTTCTTTGGGTGGCAGGCGACACACCCTTCGGCACATGGCAGTGAAAGCACACAGGTATTTCTGCAGACTCTCATCCGTCTTCTTGTGCAGTCGAGCCATGGCCCTGAACTTGGTCCAGTCGAAGCGGCCAAGGTTTGGGTCAAAAACAACACCAAAAGTGGAGACGACCCGGTAGAAGTCAGCCTCTTCTCGCCTGGTCCACCTGAGGACAATAATATGTAAATAATTTACACAATACGCAAGTACTATAATGCATGAATATTCTACTGTTGCAACAATATATTTGATTTTATATTTTTCCTCAGAATTATCAGTCAAAACCTCCAACATCCATTGTTTTCTGTAGCAATCACAGATCTGATCTGTAATCTGACCTTTGCTGGCGTTCAATCTTGGCAGCCATCTTGGGGTTAATGGTGTCATTGAGGGTGGGGGGCAGTGGGCAGAGCGGAGGAGATAGTATCATGGTCTGCTGGGACTGAGTCTGGATCTGGTGGATTTGCAGGATCTGCCGGCTCTTGGTGTAGCGCTGGGATGCTGTGATCAGACGCCTCAGCCTGGCTGTCAGTACTGAGGAAGAGGGCCAATAGGCTGATTCACCTTCTGTCACTGGAACCGCATCTGGATCAGAGTAATTTAGTTAAATTCCTTTAAGTACCATATGATAAGTGACAGAACATCTATGACCAAGACGTGTCAGAAATCTTTGTTAACTCATCCCGTCTCATCCTGTTTCACAACGACACTCTGAGTGCCATCGTTCCCATGTTTATTCATGGACTTGTTGGAAGCATATTTTGATGAAAAATGCATCTTTTCACAACCTTCTCAGATTTCTCATGCCTGGAGAAAGCCTGTATTTGTATTTATGATAATCTCCTGTGAATTATCTAATACTCACCCCCAGCACTGTCAGTGACAACCAAGTCTCCAGGAGAAGAGGCATCATCCTGTATAAGAAGATAGATAAGGGACAAGACCAATTCATTACATTTTAACCTGAAACATTAAAGCCACTGAAACGGTGATGAATTTCAGAGCAAACCCCAAACTTGCCCAAATTTACAAAGGGATTCATTTATTAAATCAGTCAGATGGATTACTTGGTCCTGTGGCCTTACCTCCATGTCATCCTTTAGCAGAGTGGGGGCAGGCTTGTATTCTGGATCATCCACATCCCTAAACACAAATAAGAGCCCAGTCAAAATGACTGACAGTGTAAAACATCTACTCACTTTCAACAAGTGTCTACATAGAGTGAACTGTTCTGTGTATGCTAACAACAAGGGCACAAAATCTGGCTGATTATGAATGAATACTGGAAATACTTTATATTGGCGAAAATGGTTAGTAATTATGATCAAACAGTTAATCTTTAGTAAAATTGTTTCAGCTAGGTTTTGCTACAAGTGCCAGACATTTGAAAATAAACTCTTAAGAAATATTTTTGTAGTCGACGGCTTAGCCAACACCATTGGACAGGATTTGTAAAGTTTACCCAAACAGGACAAAACAAATGTCAGGACTAGTGTGGTGAACCCACCCATCCATGAAATCGTTGCCTCTCTGTTCAGCAGCGATGGCCTTCTCGTCTGGTCGACCCACACGCTCTAGGAAGCACAAGGCAGGGTCTGCACGAATCGTGTTGTACTTCTCATAGCCTGTGAGAGCACAGGAGAATAAGCAAACTAATTAGCAAATCAGTAAATGATAATGGAAACTCTTTAATATGGATCACATAGGCAAGCTGGAATGTTTTCCCCACAATTACTACATATGTATGTAAAACACACACACATTTCAAAATTATGAGTATAAAATTGATATAAGCTATGATGCTTTGAAACAGATTAGTAAGTAACCTGAAGTAAAATGCTAGCGCTGTTATACACTCATTTGTTAATAATTAATGTCAGGTATTGACTTTTCCCCACTCTGTAAAGTAATCACAAATACATTCAAAGTAGAGGCTGATAAAATATGCAGACTTTTCTTTTTTGTTTTAACTTTATCAAAGCAGTCACAATAAGAGTTGAGGTGACTCACCGTGCTTATAGATACCGAGCAGCAAACACTTATCACAGATGGTATCCCACCACAGGGCTGGCAGCTCTGAATGATCGGGCTCTGGCACCCAGATCTTGATCTCACTGAAAAGGGGGAGGAGATTTAGACAGATATTATGGGAGGAACTTTTCCAGACTTCAAACATTACTGATATCCTAGCACACTGAACCCTGTCTGGGATGCAGTTTATGTAATGCAACATTTTTAACAAGACTACATTTGAGGCAATGTAGTAAATTTATTCAACTGATCTCTGACAAGAAGGTCTTTCTCAGTCCTGGTTCAGAAGATGTAGAGCCCCACAGGTTTTCATTTGCATCATTAAAAAAAAAAAAAAAAAANAAAAAAAAAAAAAAAAACCTTTTCTACTTTACCTTGACTGTTAAAAATCTCCAGACATGATTCACAAATATAAAATTAACCAGATTTACGAGGGATGATTATTCTAGTGGCTGTAATTCATTTTAGGAATGAGTAATTAATTCACACTGTTCAATCCTCATGAGCACAAACACTACACATAATTTGGAGACCTAAGGAAAAAGCAGAAATATTTAATTTGTGTTATGTATTAGTTTTTTGCTTTGCATGGTGACTTTCTTGTCAGTTGTGTGATAAACATTCTCATCAGCACAAGAAACAGAGAAACATGTCCATCTTTGACCAGCAGGTGGAGCTCTATGTCTTTCTTATTCCTTCGGCTGATCACTTGTTTCTGCCTTCAACAGGTTTCTACAATAATGTGCTAAACATTTTCTTTATATAACAGGAAATATAACATATAACAGATAGTTTTTACAAGGAAAAATATCACAAAAAACACTTTAGGGTTTTTCTTTTGGGATTAATCTTGGCATGGAAATTCTGCTATAATTGACAGCTCACAGTCCTACTGTGGTCGAGCGTTTCCATGGCTAACACACAGGGTAGTTGATGAAATGGCTACCTGTAGCAACCCCAAAAATTCAAGGAGATTTATCGTATTTTTGTTGAATTTAGTGATTTTTTTAACTGCCAGAATGTCACATAGCCCAAATTGTAGAAAAACACTTAAAGCCTAGGGTAGAAGGGTCTGTAGTCACAGTGGCACATACATTCAAGCTGAAGCAATTTTGGTGCAAAGGAAAAGGTCAAAGTTCATCTCACCTGGAGTCTGCACCGTCTAGTACGTTCTGGGCCTGGCTTCCTATCACCTCTTGTTTCAGGTAGTAGAGCATTCTGACCCTGAGCAGCACCCTGCACAGAGAAAACCCACTGGTTGTAACAAAGCCATCGCTATGCACAAATGCTGAGCGAGCAGAACACACACTCACACACTCACACACTCACACACACACACACACACACACACTGAGCACAATGCACACAAATGAATGTGTAACAATTGGGGTTTAATCCTAAATGAATAAAATAGCTTTCGCATTTTTTTTGTTTTGTTTTTTTTTTTATAAATAAAAGCACTCAACAGCTATAAACCACAAGCTATGCATCCCTTCTACAGTGCAGGACACAGTAAATAACTAATCCTAATATATAAATTTATATTATAACTGATCAATGAAGCTGTGGAATTATTGTACATTATTGCATAAACCTCACAGGGAGCCCTCAGAACTCAGAGCTAGGCTCTGCGATGAGCTGTTTTCCAGTCATCATGTGGTCATGCTCTGGCAGTAGATGAAGGCTGTGAGGCTGAAGCTGACAAGGCACAGAGTCTGACTCACAGGGGAGACATTAGCTCCCTGATGCATGATCACTCATCATAGCCAGCAGACTCTGAGGAAAGACAGGGTAAAGTGGTGGGAACCGCAGTACACTGGTGTGCCATGCTGTAACGTCTGGTGCGCTGTGAGATTTTGCTTAATGTAGAAAGTGTTCCGTGGTAAACGCGACATGATTTTAAACTGCATCATCTGGTGGTGTTTGAAAAATATGATGCTGAGGGCTGCAGATTTAAGAATTGCTGACATGAAAGCAAAAATTCACTATGGGTATTCCTAAACCTTTATTACTTGTTCAATGGTTATTCTTTACAAAATAAAGTTTAATCCAAATAGGAGAAATATACATTTTTGGCAGAAAGCCATATAACAGAAACAAAATCCCAACTTTTTTGGATGAACTTATTGCTAATTACATATGTTTTACAAATATGTACATTTTACAACTTGGTTTTCACATGCATGGAAGTCATCTTTTACATTTAGCCCATCTTAACCATTAGCATTGAGCAACCACTTGCAACCACCTGGGACCAGCTACCAAGACCACAGCCTTGTTGAAAGGTGGCAAAGTTAGCATGTGTGTTTGGTGAATGAGGAAATGGAGCAACCTGAATAAACCTGCTATTTTTCTTTCAAAAGTACAGAAAGTGTTGAGGACTACTGCTCTAAAATATGTGGTACACAACAGGTAGTCCATCTTTTTTTTATTCTGTAACTCAGCTAAATATTGTGATAAACGAGACCAAAATTCTTCCTGATTGAGTGACATAACCAGGAAAAACTGCAGGGCTCCAAGGTTTGTCTGTCTGTCTAGAGTGATGGATGTCTGTGGACATCGGCAGCGACCAGTCTGGACTTGTAGCTGTGGCATATCAAAGTGCTGAACTTCCTCTCTCTCCCTCCCTCCTCCACCCTCCTTTCTCCCATGTGACTGGACCCACCCAGGAGCAGCTGCTGCTTCCTCTGCCTGTCAGCACAGCTCTTTATCACTCTCTTTCCAAGCCTGTGTGTTTGTGTTCTTGTGTGTATAAGGTGGTTGAATCACACACGCTGCAGAGGATCTCAGTGCAGTCATACACACTCTTTCACAAAACAAATCAGGCAAGTATGCATGACAGGAGAGACATGTAAAAAAAAAAAATCCTCATGGTTGGTTCACAGTAAACAAGCTATCAAAAACCTGCAGTGCACATTTATGTAATAGATGCCTCCTCATGGATCTATTTCCTGTTCTGATTTAAAACACAGGAATTGACATTTTGGTACACTTTTGTTTCCATACTGTATGATGAATTTTAGTTTAGTTATTACAGATTTACCAATCACTGCTTATAGTCCTGGAAAGTACAGGAAGTATTCGGTGCTCTGTCCTACATGCATGGCCTTAAGAAAGCCGTGACCCCCACAGTCCCACCAGTCACATTCCAGGTCTGTGGAGTGAAAATGCAGAAGTCAGCAAAGCCTGCTGACTGTGTGTCCCCATTGCCCAGTGTGTCACATATCAGACAATCCCTAGCTTCAGCACTACTGGGCCATGAAACAATGGAGAACTTTCTATGGAGGCTGCAATGCTCAGTGGCCAAAGCCCTATGGACGCAAGCCCCCATTTTTTTTTTTTTTTTTTTTTAAAGAAGAAGCCATCTATTTGGATTTATAACTCCACAGCCCACGTTTTGATAGCAATCTTTTTTCCAACCATCCTTCTCTGTCCCATCTCTAAATAAGAGAGATCTATGACGGCTGTTAGCTTGGCTGCTCTCTTATTAAGATTTGTACCAGTCAGCTGGTCTCAATGTGATGCACGGCCATTAATGAATCAGAAGACTGTCGGGCTCCAATGGAGGTTTTTATGGCTCCTAATTATTGCCGCTTGGGAGATGCCAGAGTTCAAATTTGAGCCCTGTGCAATTATATTTTCTTACACTTAGCCTTCATTCTATTAAAAATAAAATGATACAATCTGAGCATGAAGAGAATAATGACCACCTGCCAGTTGATAGAATAGAATAAAGGCTTAAACACAGCAACATCTTTCACTGCATTCACCCACAATATACAATGACCCAACCACAATCACAATGTTCATTGTAAACAACAATATTCATCCTGCTTATTGTCCAGTCAATGTGACTTTCAGTGTTATGTTGCTTGCAGCTGATTTCTTATAATTCTGGCAATGTAACAATTTAGCTAATTCAGCAAATTTTGTAAAGAGTTAGATGTAAAATGTAAAGCGGAGACTGTAGCAGCATGAAGAAGCACCTACTTGTTGCAGTGGTGTTTGAGGTGTTTCTTGTAGCCGTCGTCCTGAAGCATGTGCTCAGGGTTGTGCTTCCTAAGCCACTCAGCCTTGTGGATGTCAAAAGTGCTGGACTGGATCTTCATCTTCTTACCCTTTCTGCCTCGTGGGACTGGTGTGGACAAACCTAGAGGGACAAGAGGAGGTCAAAAGTCATGTCTGCCTCTGGTCTTAGGACATGTAATCATTTTCAGGAACAGCTACAACTTTACAACTTCTTTTTATTTCAAATACAAATTTGAGACTGAAATTCTGATACCATTTTTTTTTTCCTGCTTTGTCCCACTTCTCTATGTGCATTTATTTCATAGCCTTTTTTACATTTATTCCAATCTTCTTATCTGAGTTTGATCTTACCACCGTCTGTCATTATAAGACCACTTCAAACCAAATAACCTGGGAGTCTTAAGACTCACCCAGGTGATTCTGCAGCTCCTTGGTGCGTCCGTCCTCAGTAGGAGCGATCAGGTCCCACATGAAGCTTTTGATTTTGTCGTCTCCGCGGTAGTGGACCAAGCAGTAGGACAGCAGGGCCCTGCAGATGGACTCCACGTCCCACTCTGTTAGCTGCTTCTTAAAACGTCCATGGATGAGAATATCTTTCCAACGCCCCCACCTGGACAATAGAGGGGAAGGGCAAATTTAGGGATTATGAAATAAGATTAACAAAGCACTTGCTCATGTACTCTTTGGTGTAAATTTTGTATTGTTTTAAGCATTAGTAGGCCAATCAAATGATTTATTAGAATTGGAAAGGAAAAAAGTACAACTTATATTGTAAATCTATTGATTGGAAATGGAAATTACGATATAAATCTCAGCTTAAACTACCCATTTTATTCTAGTTAATCGTCTTACCCATATACAAGCAGGTTCTTCTCTACTCTGAAGCACTCTGTACGACCATAGCTGTTGAGACGGTCATGGTTTCGCCTGAGCTTAGGTTTGGTCTCATCACTCTCACTTTCGCCCTCTGAAAGCTCTGCCAGCTCATCCTTGGTGGCACTAAATGGCCTTGTCTGCTTTCTGACACGAGGGGTATCGATTACCAAGCTGTTCTGTAGAGAGGGAATGGAGGACAAACAAAATTTCAACAGGTTGTGGATGTGAGGTCATGTAACATATCTACAGTCAAGCATAATGACTCAGTCAGTCCAGAGTTATTGGCCATGATGGCTGAGAGGTCACTGGTATCAAAATTTGTGATTCAGATTCACAGGATGACACCTAGTCTTTCAATATACTTCTCTTTCATGTCATTAACTTATGCTAAATCTTTTATGTTACCACACTGTGTTGATATTAATTATGAATGAATGTCTTACAAATGAAACTTCCAATTTAGGGACAACTCTCAAATCTGAAAAGTTGATTAAGCAACTAAAATATCCTCCTTACATAATTCAGGCTATGCACCTTAACAAGACGTTACTGTGGCTACTATGAAGTCTTGTTCTTTGTACTTAATGTTTCTGTGTGTGACTGAAGTATTATGTCTTTGAGACATGCAAAACATCTATGTAAGCAATGTCCTGATTGTGCTTTGCTCCGTTTGCTCGGTCTGCTGTATTACTGTACTGTTTGTGGTGCAGTACTTACTCTGCCGTTGACCATATCCACATCAATGTCAGCCTTTTTAGCCCACTTGTCCCAGAAGTTGGGGTCATCCAGAGAGATGTCTGTGCGGTTTCCGGATGCCACAAAACTGGCCTGAAAGCAGACATCGTAATCATGTTAAATCATATTCATAACTGCCATTCCCTGTATATATGATCCTCTGGTGGTAAGCAGATTAAAAACAGCTAACGATCTGTAAAATGTTAGATGACAAGTGGAAATTACTGTAGATATACAAGGAAGTGGCATGATAAGAGATAAGGTTTTTACTTTTTTATTGTTTAACTTTCTGATTTCCCCAAAATCCAAACATTTGCAAGATTTCTTTGTACTTCCTTATGTGTTTTGCCTGCAAAAAAAATTAGTTTTTAAATGTCAAGATTTTTGAGACTGCGTAGGCAACTGTGTGTGTATGTGTGTGTGTGTGTGTGTGAGATAGAACATGCATATGTATGTGTTTTATCCACCTTAGCAAAAGTGGAGCCTCGTCCTTCAGACTCGATGGTGATGGTCTTTGTCCTGCGCTGGAGGATCTGGTCAATGTCTTCTTCACAAAATTTGGCTCCTTCATCCTCCTCATCCATGATGGCCCCATAGGCACCACGTCGCAACAGATCCTCAATTTCCTTCTTAGACAGCTGCTGCTGCACTGCCTGGGAGGAGGAAGAGGAGGAGGAAAGGAGTTGGACAGTTTGTTTAAGAAACTATAATCCAAAAAGATAATTCCTCACAGATGAAACGTAGTTTAGCTGCAAAATGGAACAGTACTGAAAATGAAACATACATGTTCAATGAAATAGCCAGGTGAATACACAACACACCACACACACAGAAGTCTGGTTAATGGAGGTTAAAATCACAATTTAAGCAGCCCAGTATCTGATCTAAGTTGTTTAGTAGGCAAATGTGAAAATGTGTTTACTCAGATGTGGAGACCAGCTAATAGCTCAGCATCCTTATAGTTCAGATAATTCTCGGAGGACACCAACTAAAACCAAAGATCCACCTACACACTTCACACACTGTTGATACACTCCCCCACACAGAGATTAGACTCTAACAGGATCGGCTGCACTTAGTGTCACAAGTTTGAATGTGAGCTCAAAGTTTTGGAGTTTGTGAACACTTCTCCTTTCTTGGCATCTTTTGTTCTGTGTTGTCTTCCCTGCTGTTATTTTAATGGCAGATCAATTCATCATTATAAATTTAAATAACACTAATTTTTCACACCAATTTGCAGAAAAATGATGTTTCAAATAATCACATTTTTTAAAGGTGCTGTATGTGAGAAAATATTCATTTTGTGAGAAAATATCTTCTGCAACTTCAGCGTTGACTGAAGTTTGATCAAACTAGAATCAATTTCACTATTTTCCTGACGTCAGTTTCTTGTTGTAACTGGAGTCAGGTTGACATGCAGAATTGAATCAAGAAGAAAACATGAAGGAATATGAACCAAAAAGGAATAAAGTACCAAGAAAAGAGAGCCTGAACAGGAAAGCTCCCAATGCAATTAGTTCCCATTCTATTCCAAGCTATCTGGAAACCTCAAATTTTCTAACATCTTGACATTGACCAGACTCATTTTCAGATTTGTTGAGGTAACAGACTTACCCCTCCCCCTGCGCCTCCTCCCAGGCTGTTATCTCGGCCACTCATGCTCTGCAACACTGCCTTGTCTAAGCCCAGCTTGAGGCTGGCGCGATCAAACATCTCCCGCTCGTACGAGTTCCTGGTGATCAGACGGTACACCTTCACTGCCTTGTTCTGACCGATTCGATGACAGCGAGCTTGAGCCTGTGAATGACAGAAAAAAAAGTGTTGTGCTCTATATGTGCAAATATAGTTTGACCCATGTGACACTTGCTCTAAAATGACCAATACAATGTTAGTTTCTACTTGTTTAATTATTGAGTAATATATTAACTGTACATTTCCAGATGTGATCCCTTTTACTTTTATAGTACTCAATCAATCAATGTAATATTCCTAAAACACCAAGACAAATTCTGACATCTTCCTCTCATCGGATGAAGACTTGTAGAGGTCTGTCTCAACCTCTAACTTCTTACAGGAATTTACAAAGTCTTAAGTTTTACACACAGACATGTAGTGTATAGTTAAGACTAAATATCCTCCATTTCCTGTCAGTATGGGTACATTTGACACAGTGCAATGCTAGTGTAGATGCTCTAGGTTGGTACTGCTGGTAGTGGTTCACTGAGATAATGGTGAAATCCTTGTTCATACATCATATCTACTGCTGTGTTTGTTTTTGTGTGTTTGCTTGTGGCTAAACGTCTTACCTGCAGGTCATTCTGAGGGTTCCAGTCAGAATCAAATATGATGCAGGTGTCTGCTGCTGTGAGGTTGATTCCCAGGCCACCAGCTCTTGTACACAGAAGAAAAACAAAGCGGTCCGAGTCAGGCTTACTGAAGCGGTCGATGGCGGCCTGTCGCAGATTCCCTCTGACACGTCCATCTATCCGCTCATAGAGGTACCTGTAATACAAAAAACATGACGTGTGTGCCACAATAAATTTTGATTTACCTATTAGCTTATGGACACAAAAAATGTCAAATGAGATTTGAAGATGGGAATTAATCATTTTATGACCGCCATAACTCAAATACTGATGTACCATTCTACCATATTACAGCCTGAAACAATGATGAAAACTAGCATTACAGCAGTAGCAGCAGCATTACAACAGGGCTGCAATAATATAATTTTGGATTAAGCCTTTAGAGGACAATACCAGTGATTTTGCATGTTTGAGTCCAATAAATACAACCTACTTATACGATACATTACTGCCAACCATTTTCAAAAACATACTACCAGAGCAGTAAATTCTACATATTTTTTTCTACATTCCATGCAGCAAATGGTTTCAGTTCGTTCCAGTAAAAATCAACTTGTGAAGACTTGAAGCATGCTTGAGCAGATACCACTATTATTTTTTTTGTCAAAATATAAGCAATCCAACACAAAGCAACACAGAAGAAAGTGTATTTCTCCGCCAGGGAATATAGTCTGAAGAGAAGATTGCTTTTATCGAGAAATTAAAAAGACAGTGCCTTCTACACCAGTGTACCCCAAATACCGGCCCACGGGCCACATCCGGCCCGCCAGAGCCAAATATCTGGCCCTCCATACTGGCCGACCCAATATTGCCTAATGCATATTTATTTTGTTTTTTTTAAGAAATACATTTTTGTTACATATCACATTTAAAATGATTTTCAAAATGTTCGAACAATTTTAGCTANCAGCTCGCGCGTGACACTATAGACGGGGCTCTTGCTACACACAGGTCCGATGTCTGACCAGGGGTATGGCACTAAATCGGGTGTTTGAGCTTTGCCAGCACCTGCAAGTGTTTCTTTCCGAACCATACCGTGGAACGCGCGTAGCTGTAAGACGCACTGCGCGCTCTTCTGTGGTCGGGAACAAGCTAGCCGCCTGTCACGTCAGCGAAAGAG
>VXCM01000879.1:0-44929 GCA_014773175.1 Lucifuga dentata
CCTGGGCTCGTCCGTTGTCCTGGGTCTCCTCTGTCCCTCCGGGGCTCTACGTCCTGGGTGTCCTTCCGTCTGGGGTGTCCCGTCCGGCTGTGTGGCTTCTGTCAGGCTCAGAGGGGTCCCCATACTATGGTAAGGTTCTGTGTTTAGGTCCTGGCCCAACACATCAGCTACAATTGCAATCCGATCCTAAGCCGTGATCTGGGTCTCTGAGGTTGCTGGGCCAGTGTTTGAGGCCGTCACCACCACTTAGTATTGGGTGTTCTCAGGGGGATGAGGATTCTGGGGATCTGGATTTTGTGCATGGAACTTCACAATCTAAATAAGTAGACTGTTTATTGCTGTCACTGTTTGCTTATGTGTTGTCTTTTTGTCCTGGTCTGTTGTGTCGTGGGGTTTTAGCCTCTTTGGTGTTTCACAGATTAAACCACTACACTGGTTATTACTGGTTATTACTGTCACTACTCGTCTGTGTGTTTTTGTCTTTGTGTTGTTGTTCAGGTATTTAGCTCTCCTTGATAGAAATTGTTTGCTAATTTTAAATAAAGTGTAATAGGTTGGTCAAGGAGGGCCAGTGAAGGTCACACACTCACACACATTCACCTACGCACTATATACAGTATTATCTGTCTGTTGCTAGATTAAATTGCATATATATAAAAAATGGTTGTGCCAATCTTGGCATATACCACAACTATATATGCAGACAGAAAAAAAAAAAAAGAAAAAAAAAGATATGAACTACATAATGTGAGCTGTGAGAATATTAGACACGTCTTCTCTCTCAGTGGATTTTATAAAACCCCTCGCTTCTCCATCCTTCCACTTTCAGTAGAGAATGTCACATCTTTTTGCTGAGGTGTCACATTCCTCAGTCATTATTTTATGGTGACACATAAAGGTTATATTAGGGCATACTATATTTGATACCAATACTGAACTTTCTTGATGATGATCTCTGATTTCTCTGTTTGTTATATGCTGTTTTTTTAATTTCTATTTTTTTAAAGGGTTGATTGATAAATTCTGAGCCTGACACATCAGGAAATATTGTTATGATACCTTTCACATCTGCTGGATTTGTCATTGCTGTTACTGCTTACTAACTTATGCCGTCATTTCGAACCTTGTCATTCCTCACCTATCCACTTATCCTCAGCCCTTCCCACCACCATTGGTCACCCGTTTCTGTCTCCTCCCATCCCAGCTGGCTACTATTTGTCACTATTTGTCATTAGTCCTAGTATATATACACCTTTGTCTTTCATAGTCACTTGTCAGATTGTCTCGTGCCTCGTACTCTAGCCTTCCAGTCTGCCTTTCATAAGTTTGATCTTGTATATTTTTGAACCTCTGCTTGTCTCTGTTTTTGCCTTTTTGCCTGCTTCCTGCCTGACTTGGTAGCCATGACCTCAGCCTGTAACACTGTTTCTGATTCCTGTCATGACCCTAGTAAATTGTTTTAAGGGAGTATGTGTCTCTATGCCTCTGCTTTTGGATCCATATCATTGTTACTGCACGCCTCACAAATATATCTTAGAAGTTTTTGCACATCAACATTAAAAAAAGTAGTTTACTACAAACAAGTTATAGAAATACCCAAGGGTCTGTGAGTCGTACAAGATGGACAAGAAATATACTGGCACACACACATCTGTTGTCAGCATGGCTGCTCTCTATGACTATGGCTTTCAAGTAGATCAGTTAGCACTCAGCCTGTATTGGTCCCCACTCCCCTCAGACTGACTTTAACCAAAGAAAAAACAAACAAACAAACAAACAAAAAAAAAACTTAAGCTGGAATATGTTTTACCTCAGATGATGATTTCATATCAGTTGTGGAGAATGTTTTGGATGGCCAAGTAAATAACTTCTATTGTTCCAGCATTGTTGGCAGAAGTTTAAATTGTGAATACATTATTTTTAATATCAATGAATAACTGCAGCAACTCTGGGTTAAAGATTTCTGTGCAAGCAACCTTTGTAACCCTAAGAGCAATATCTGAAGACTGAGATATTGGTAAAGAGCTTGTTGTCACAGCCTGTCTGTCTGATGCAGTAGTTGTTTAAAGCATGAGTGTAATGGTTTTATGATTTGGCTTAACAAGTTGTCCAGTTTAGCCCTCAAAGGCCTTTCCCTACCATTGGATGCAATAACTCTTTTAAAGTAACATTTAAACATTAGAAATATATGTTATGTATATGAAGTGTGTATAAGTGTGATTTCAGGGTACATTTCCTCTTTTACATTAAGAAACTTACCGGAGTGCTTAACATATTACAGGATTTCAGTGGACTTATGCACAGCTGGACTTGCCTTGATTTACATATTGATGATGTCATGTGTGCATCTTGTAGTAGGCTTTTTTTTTTTTTTTTTTTTTTTTTTTTTTTTTTTTTTTTATCCCTGTACAGAACTCCAGGGTTAGAACTGGCTCAATGAGGTGCACACATAAAAACAAATTAAGCAGTGTGGAGCAGTTTATGCTTTGTGATAAGCCATTTCCTGCAAGGTCTGCACTTGAGGTGATGAATATGTAAATCAAAGCATTTTCTATTTGCCGACATGTTATAGTAGATAGATTCTGACAGGCTTATGCCCATTTGCATACTTATTTCCTTATGTGCCTAAATCCCTGCAATATGTCCCGTGCTCTTATTACTGCCCTAAACTAAATCCAGGTCTGAATTGGGTTCTATGGCCAAGCAAAAATCTTCCTTTAACTTAGAATTGATTCCCTATGACAGCATCTGAGTGGAGCAGCATGGCTACATTAACAGAACCTTACAGCAAACACAGCCTTAAATCTAGCGGAGAACTGCAGGTGCATGCAAAAAAAAAAAAAAAAAAAAAAAAGTACACAACCATTTTTGCTTTCAATAACAAGAAAGTTTGGATGAGAAAGAAAGTTGGAGATACTCGAGAAAATGTCATCTTTTGGTTTGACAGTGCAATTGTCTGGCAACAAAACACTTGCATTATGCTGCTGTTTAGAGAAATTGCTCATTTTACGGTCTACTTAAAACTACCAGCCCACATTCTTTTCAGTTGTTTTGGGAAAGGCTGAGATTGAACTGTGAGGGAAAAGTCACCATCTGCTTAGGGGTCACATGAGTTGACAGAAGTAAGTAGATATGGGGTGGAAAAAATCATTTTGGGTTATATTTCCTCAAAATTATACTCAAACAGCGAACTAGAACTTTCCACAAAGTACATGTACTCATACATGAAAGTGTCCAAATGAAGTCTGACAAATTATGGTAACATTGTTTTTTTTTTTTCATTGACAATAGACAAAACTGAAACCTAAAAGCCCCCTGTTGAATCATTCTTTAGCACATGCTACACATGCAGCACACCACTCCCACACCGCATGCCCAGAGAGGCGGGAGTAATGCTGTACTGGTCTGGTCTTCTCAANCCCCCCCATTGTCCAATGATACAATTGAGTATATTCTGCATAACATTAACCAAGTCTACACTGACTTCTTGATGTTATGTTTGTTGCACATCTTAAGAATGCGAATGCATATTGTCTGTGTTTGCAAGTAAGTATTCAAACAGTATTACTGTTTCTTGTCACTTGAGTTTTGCACTTTTGAATTAGAGGTAGTAGGAAAACATTGTTTGGGTATGGGAGTGAGGGGTGGGTGGTTTGAGTTGGGATGTAAGATGGAGCACCCACTTGGATGTATGAATTTAGCTTAATGTTGTAGCCTGCTTGGCTATAAAGCACACTCATTTTACATTCCTTAATATTCATTCAATAAAAAAAAGTTTGTTTATTGTAGATGGGAATTTTTTTTTTTCTGTAAATGGGGAATATTTTGATGAACCTCCCCTTAACCCTGGATAAGAAAACTTGTGGATGAGCTGATTTAAAGCTGCATTATCAACCTACCTGAGTTACTGTATGTTTCTAGCCACCTGACAAATGTCCAGTATTTTTCTTTAACTCTTCTCAACTCTGAGAAGTTCCAATTTTATGTAAGGTGTTAAGCTTACCCTTTCCTCATCAACACTGCTGATGTATCCTTGAGCAAGGTATCTAAACCACATGTGGATCTGCTGAGTGGCCAGCAGATAGGTCTGTTGTGCTGGGCCTGCGAGAGCTGGTTCTTATCAAAACTGCCTTCGACCGATACAGGTAAAAAACATGTTGACTGGCAATCATAATGCATTTGTGGAATGAAAAACCAAAACAACATGCTAAAAGTGTCTCAAGGCTTCTACAGCTGCAGGAGATGATAATTCTCTGCGGATTCATCAATATAGCCCACCTTTCACATCATATGGCCAACTGATTCAGTATTCTTATCAAATATATGGGTTAATGTAAGTTTGAGTTAAGTGGAGTTTGCATGTTCTCCCTGTGATTGTGAGGGTTTCCTCCAGGTGCCCCGAGTGTTTTCTTGCACACTCCAAAAACATGCCGATTAGGTGAACTGGAAAATCTAAGTTGTCCATAGGTGTAAATGAGTTTATCTGTCTCTATGTTTTAACCCTTTAATATACTGACGACCTGTCCAGGATGTATCCTTGCCTCTCACCCAATGAGTTCTGGCATAGGGTCCAGCCTTGCATGACTGTACGCAGGATGACTGTTTAAACTCCTGGTGATTACAACACAGAAATCTTTTGTCATCATCAGGTTAAGCCAGTAACATTAGCTACAGATGATGTTGCTGTATTTTATATGGGTGGAAATGCAGTACTTGTTAACATGCAAGATAAGGTTGGCTTTCCACAGGGAAACTTCAATTCAACTTTATTAAAGATCACAAGAAATAACTTAAGTGAGAATATTGTGTAACATGCTCTAGGAATAGAATGTGGTCCAACAATGTAGTTAGGGCTTGAGGCAGATAAATTAGGACTTGAGGCAGATAGACTTTATGAAGCCTCTGGATATAACTACAACACCTATTGATCTCCCCACACTTATTATTTTTTCATTTTCTTTCTCTTATTATGTTTCCTTTTCTGTTTGTCTTTATATCTATTTGTTAGTATTGCATCAAGCAGCATGTGTATCTCTGAAAACTACTGGTAAGAGGAGGGTTATGAAAGTTCAAAGATGAATGATGGACGATGAAAGATGAAAGATTTGTATGTACATGTAATACAAAAGAAGTCTTAAAAAATACTACTGCTGTTTGAACCTTATGTGCTTCCAGAACTGTTTTTACCTCTTGTCATAATCTAAATCCAAACGCAATCCTGCGTAACTGCTTTTAACCTTTTTTAGTCGTTCTGTCATAGCAACCATCAGTTTTCTCATCATCCCCATTAAGTATTTCCATCTCACATATTGAGCAATCCACAACACAATATTAGTGTCTTAGAGGAGGGATGAAACATGGATTGAGAACCAATAAGAGCTCAGATCAGACAGTATATAGAAAATGAAAGTAAACTAAACAAAGAATGTATAAAAAAAAATCATATAGGAAAGGAAGGACTTTGTACATCTTGCACTGGTTGGCATTTCTTCCCTTCTCTAACCCCCCTTCTCTCCCTCCCTCTCTCTCATCTTGCTCAGTATTTCTCTGTAACCCTCTAGGGTATAATTCGATGTGGAGATTGGGTACTGCTGTATCAGCAAGACGCAGATGTGACATTATCAAAAACTCATCATGCCTCTATGATACTGGCCAGTCACATATTAGAACACTGTTGAAATATTAACAACCAAGAGCCCAGCACACTTATCGATCACGGTCACTTTTCTCAAAAAGCATCATAGCTCCATGTGCACTCTGGGCACAATGTAACTGAGGTCATATTTTGTGTTTAAATGTGTTTGAGAGAAGCAGGCTAGTCCAGAATGGGCAGGGTAGACTGTGCATTGAGAGAAAAAAGGTCAAAGAACCTCATAGACTTCTATCTATCTATCTATCTATCTATCTATCTATCTATCTATCTATCTATCTATTTATCTATCTATCTATCTATCTATCTATCTATCTATCTATCTATCTATCATTGAGTGAATAAGATACGTGTGAAGACTGAAGACTATGAATGAAAGTTGGGGGGAGACTGAGAAAAATTAATAAAAGTCTCAGCTGAGTGCAAGATGAATAAGGAATGACTATGATATACTGTGCAGTGAAGCAGTCATGCACATACAGTACATGATTGGCTGATATAATGCATGATCAAATAGATGGAGGAAAAAGATGGTGGGAGGTGTGGAGACAAGGGGGGGAGGTGAGAAAGCCCCATGCAGTGCAAGTCATGAGCTGTAATCATTTAGCAGAAATGCTGGGGTGCTGCTCCATTATTCATTGAACCCCCNCCCCCCGTGATCCACTTCTGTCTCTTTCATCACGCTTAGATAACTGCCCGTATAGCTTTCTGTCTTCAGTGTGTTTGATGAAACACAGGAAATGTAGAGAAGAGTGTACATGTGTGTTTGTGTATTGGAACGTTTCACAGTTATATTTGGTTCAGCCATAACAGTCTGGAAGCATTCACTTCACGTGTATGTTAATGAGCCTGTCTTTCTTTCTGTCTATTCCTGCCCACAGTGTGCTTGATAGCTTTCCTCTTGTTATGAATGGGCTGCTGGCATTGTACAACAAGCCCACAGTGGGGGAACTACACATGATGTTTACTGTGGGTCAGATGAAGTTCAGAAAACCTACACGCCAAAATGAATTAATAAACCAAATTATTGGACTGAGTGAAAATCAGAGCCACCTTGTCTTCGGAAAATGGTTTGAGCCGGTGAAAGCAACCAAGCCTCCCAGGATTGTTTACCTCTGTAATGTCTCACACATGAAAATATCTTGATGCTGTTGTACTGCTCTGCGTGGCTTTTTGTGCTACAAGGAAATGTCAAGTAAAGCCTTAATGTGCTGGTACATTTCACAGCCAAGCTCCCATAGGGTCAAATTCCTCATGCATTAAATTATTTTTTTAAAACCTAATTTAGATAAACCATGGAAGAGATGTCAAGCACTGTTCTGCAAAAGAGCACACGATCCTGTGGCTGATGCTACCATGAGTATGCTTAAAAATCAAAAAGGTGATGAAAGAGAACATGTAGCCCAATTAACATAGGGGTTAGCATGACCTGAATTACACTGAATAAAACATAAGCATGTGATGAAGATCACACATGTGCCAAGACTGGTGTGCATATGTGTCAGAAAGAGTATGAGGGCTTGGGAAACTCATTCTATCATGTGACCTCATGTTAATTCCCCAGGGTTGATGGTAGGAGGCACATAGCATTTATTTCTCCCTCTCTTTGTGTGTGAAGGGGGGCTCTCTTCAGAAATTTGCTCTCTCTCTCTCTCTCTCTCTCTCTCTCTCTCTCTCTTTCTCACACACACACAAAGAAAGCCTGGGTCAGATGAGAGAACACTTGATGATCACTGTGGGGTGGTGTGAAGGGTGAAGACCAGTAAAACCAGAAGCTCTTTAATAATAGCAGGAATGTAGGAGGTAAAGGTGCAGAGAGGGCAGATGGAGTGTGAAACAACGAAAAAGATGAGCTGTTTTCCTCCGAAGTAGAAAGACAGAGCCTGGCAGTGTGCAATCCTAAATCCAAGCAATTGCTTATTCATGCACTGGTTTACCTAAAAGATTTACTATCTGTCTATAACCTTTGCTGTATGCAGTGACAGCAACAGTTCTATTAAGTTTCAAAACTGTCAGTTTATTCCACACCAAGCAAGGGATTATGGAGGATTTCTCAGCCACCTTTAGTTCACCTTTCGTGATAGTCAGCAGAGATGAATGTTTGGGCCTCAGAGTATCCTAAGGTCCATGTTTCTGTTATGTCAGCATATGAACAAGGAAGGAAGCTATCCTGAAGACAGAGGGATCTTTGCACCCTGTTTTCAGATGCATCCTGGGTAATTACACTGAAATCAGGTAAAGAAACAAAAATGGGAGCTGATGCACAACTTCATTAGCATATATTAAAATATACTTAAAGACATGAGGAATTAATACCCAAATAGAACATTTTTCAGTTAAACCTGGGTGAGATATGCTATGAATTGGGTCATACCAGGCACAAGTGGTCCAATTCTGTTTTGGCTCATTTGTGGTTTATGTAAAAAAGAATTGTTTTGGGCCACATTCATCTAACTATAAAGCCAGAAATCCCTGTCCGTCTGTCTGTCTGTGGCGCCAATATCTTGGGAACCCGGCACTGTATGAAGTTAAAATTTGGCAGGTATAATGTTCAGGACCCAAGAACATGCAGTGTCACGTGCAAAGTTGTTTGGATGAGCGGTTCTCGAATTGAGCTGTGCTGGTAAAAAGTAGNGTGTCACGTGCAAAGTTGTTTGGATGAGCGGTTCTCGAATTGAGCTGTGCTGGTAAAAAGTAGTCCGTGTAGGATACACTCCGGGTGCGGCAGCATATGCTCCACTCTACGGGCACTGCAAACAAAGCTAGCTCACAAGGACGTGCAGAAAAGAATTATGGCAGGCTGCAGCACACACCATAAAGTCCGGCTCGGTCCGAACAGACACGTTTTCAACTGGTACTGCAAACAACGCTAGCTCATGAGGACATGCAGAACAGAATTATGGCAGGATGTGGTGCACAGCATTAAGTCCGGTCTGGTCTGAACAGGCATGTTTTGAAGGGGCACTATACTAGTATATGGAAATATAGTAGTGTATCTGATATGCATCAGGTAGCTGCTAATGTGACTGTCATCCTAACATACATCAGTTTCCTTGCCATTCCACTATTACTGCTACTACTGTTAATACTGCTACTACTACTATTACTACTGCTCCTACTACTATTGCTACTACAACTATTACTACTACTACTACAATTAATAATAATAATAATAATAATAATAATAATAATAATAATAATAAAACAGGCAGTCCCAGNACAATTAATAATAATAATAATAATAATAATAATAATAATAATAATAATAAAACAGGCAGTCCCAGACTTACGAAAACAATACTTACGAACCAACCGCCATAAAGCCTATTAAATTAGAAATTCGAGTTACATACAATGATTCATAATAATGAACGGCGCACTACTTTAGTATCCTTTATACTTTATAGTATCTATCTATCTATCTATCTATCTATCTATCTATCTATCTATCTATCTATCTATCTATCTATATACCATAGTATACTTTAGTATGAACGAGAGTAAATGTTAACCTACATGTTTTTTTTATACCCCCCCACACACATATTATTATGCTTATGATGTTTTAGGATATGTGGAAGTGTTTCTTCAATGTTTCCTATGCATAGAAAGGTAAAATATATATGCTAGATACACACCTAAGTAAAATATATACTGTATGCTAGATATGCACCTTACGTAACTGTTCCAACTTACGTACTAATCCAACTTATGAACGGCCGTGGGAACGGAACTCGTTCATAACCCGGGGGCTGCATGTAATAATAATAATAATAATAATCATAATAATAATAATAATAATGATTGTGGGTCTTCATGTAGTTAGAAGAATTGGGCTATAATGTTACTGAAGCTTTATTGTAGTTTTGTCACCCGGGCAGCTCTGAAGGCTCACCAAAGTGCCACAGCACACTGATTGAAACATAAGCATGTGATGAAGACCTAGATATATTTTTCAGCCAAGCCCATATTTAACCTACGCTATTAAAGTTGCTGCGTACAAGTCACCAAAACCATTCTTAGTAGTTTTTCAACACAGAGGAAGTAATTATCTTCCTCTGTGTTTATATTTATGTCATAGTGTGGCACTATGACATAAATATAAATCAAAATTGCTTTATAGTTTAGGGACACTGACTTAAAAACAGAGGACTGATGACTTGGTTCCTGACCAGTCAACCATACATATATTTACTCCTCTGCTGAAACAATTCTATGTTTTTAAACTATTAAATAATTTGTTACATGCAGATTTTGGAACAGGAAATTGCAAGCAAAACAGATTTCTGTAAAATTCAATGTAAACATTTGAAAGAATATAACATTGCAAGATTGAGTTTATTTTTACATTTTAACTGTGAACCATGACACTTACTTAAATAGAAAAAAAAAAAAAAAANAAAAAAAAAAAAAAAGAATCTGCCACATGTATTCAATGTCTATGCATATTCAGATTAATTTATTTTCTAATTACTTTCTATAGTAAAATAACAAATAGAAAGGATTTGGAGTGGGGGGAGGGCTGTAGAATGTTTTATAGTTCCCTTTCTTTTGTCTCATTTTTAAGTCAAACATTTACACATATACTGAAATATCACAGACCCTGAAACAAAGCAAACTGGCAGTACATAAAATATAGGAGGGACTTGAGGAGAGAGAGAGAATAATATGGTTGAATATGAGAATAATCATATTCCACCCATACCTGCAACACTATGTTTTCAACTCTGTAAATAGCTGATATATGGAGAGAAAAACAGGAAATAGATGAGAGTGACTGGAGGAAGAGAAAAGCCATATTTAAAATGAGAGAATTACAGTATGCACACACACACACACACACAAAACAACAACAACAACAACAACAGAAATGATTTAGGGCAGTGGCCAGTCATCTCTATGACTTTCAAAGCAGGCAAGAGGAGGAAATGAAAAGATGATAACACATAAAATAATACACACGCACCACAGTACACACAAAATCACATACACACTTGTGTTAAATGTCACTCATCTCTGGTTATATTGAAGTCTGGCTGTGTCATTTCCACAGCAGACGGCAGTGATTGACAGAGTCTGACTTCCACTGTGATTTACATGACAGCCTGAAACAACCCCCTGTCGCATGCGCGTGTACGCACACACACACACACACACACACACACACATACTGCCAGTGTCTATCTAATGATATTAAATGTGATATATTCTGGCATATTCTGTCATTATCGCTATTATGTTCATTTATTTTGTATGTGTTTATGCAAGTGTGTGTATGTGTGTGAAAAAAGGGATTGACATGTGATTTCTAATTTTCACACAATATGTCTGATTAACATACAATTTGTTTTACAACATTACTCGAGAGCAGATCATAGACAGGTAATTCTCATTATTTCTCCAGTTTGATCACAGTCTAGCAGAAGGATTTTGCTTTTGTGTCAGATTGGGACATTTGTGTGTGTGTGTGTGTGTGTGTGTGTGTGTTTGTACTTTGCTACTAGACTGGAAGACNGACATTTGTGTGTGTGTGTGTGTGTGTGTGTGTGTGTTTGTACTTTGCTACTAGACTGGAAGACACAGTGGGTGGCCAGCAATATTTCAAGGCAGCATGAACACTGCTAATTACTGTCTGGATCAGTTTATATGTTGCTTGGCTTGTGTGTGTGTGTGTGTGTGTGTGGTGTGCATGTTTTTCACCCTGGTGAGAGAAGGTNGCTTGGCTTGTGTGTGTGTGTGTGTGTGTGTGGTGTGCATGTTTTTCACCCTGGTGAGAGAAGGTGGAGACAAAAACTTGATGATATTAACACTGACAGACCTAGAATAGATGGTGGTTATGGTAGGTTGGAGTTCTCAAAATTTTCAAACTTAGGAACAGGAAATTTATATATGTATATATGTATATATGTGTGTGTGTGTGTGTGTGTGTGTGTGTTGTATGTGTGTTTAAAATATTAAAAATATAGATTTTTGTTTTCATATATTTTGGTGATGTTTTAAAATCTAATTTCTACATAAATTGATTGGGGTTGGTTGGGTGGTTGGTTGTTGATCAGCTGAATGGTTGGTTGGTTCAACGGTTGGTGGTTTGGTTGATTGGTTAAATGATTGGTTGCTGAAGTGTAGTTGGGTTTCATATTTTGATGTGAAGTTGATAAATCGATAATGAACTTAACTTTGACCTAAAACACATGCAATTTTACATATTCACGACAGTTTCCAACACTTGGACCATTTATAGCATCAGCCTCGAAATAAACACTCAATTGGACAACACCAAGCTACAGTACATAAATCAACAAGAAACAGGCATCATTTCTCTTCGAGATTTCTTAGATAATTCATTAAGTCCAATCCTGTAGTTCAGTTTCAAAGTTTGAGTGTCCTTCCTTTTAATTTTTGGATACCATTTTGATCTTTTGAACTGTGACATTATCATTATCTCCATCCAAACACTCTGCACAGTTTGGAATTTGCCTGCCAGAAGCCACAGAACATAGGACATAAAACCCACTTTACAAAAGTATTTAAATGAACAGAAACTATTCAATGTTGTTAATGTAAGCCTATAATTGATTTTATGAATTATTTTAAACTAACAAAACAAAAATAAAATAATACAAAAAAATACACCAGAATACCCATGAACAATATACTGTATGTAGTGTATAATCTGTAATTCTCCAGGAGGAGCACTGAATGTAACCCAGGCAACAGAAGAGCAACCAGACATAATTCAGATGATTCTCTTATTCGGTGAAGTCTTGCTAGGTAGACATATTTCTCTGCTTCCTCTGCATACCTGTGAACCAGGTATACAATAAAGGTAATAGCATTTTATTAAAAGAAAATAGCAGGGGCGAAATTAGTAGTTGATGACATTTCCCATGTTGCTTTGCCAGTGGCACAACTACTGGCTCAGTTCTGAAAACTATTTTGTCACAGATGGAAGAATTTTCCAAGTATGGAATGCCACGCTTCCCTGGTTATTCATGTGTGTGTGACTGACAGGTTCATTAATTAACAGGTAGACATTAGAGAATGGTGACTTGTCAACATCTATGTGGCACTGAGCAGTGGGAGGAGTATTGCAGGACAGCTGTGTCCATTTGGCTGCATTTTTCAATATACAAATTCTAAGAAATTTATTCAGAGTAAATGGACATTTGATTGGATCACTATTTCAGCCAGGAATTTGCTGCTCCAGATGGCTGACAAAGCTCCTCTGGTTCAGTGATTATACAGCTGTGGCATTTTAAAAAATATATATATGTTATGTTATATGGTTAGACATCTGTATGGTGTTTGATTTAAAGAAAATGCCTCTAAATGTTTATTTATAAGTAGATAAATTACTGTTTATGGTGTGAGTAGCCATAATGAAATGTCAGTCTGAACTTGGGGTTGAGAAACCTTGACCATATCCCAATTTAAAAGCTGGGGCATGACCTGAGGAGGGCTGTTAGTGCAATAAAATCTCAGAAATATTGATGAACTGAAGCAGTTTGTAGGGAAGAATGGTCTAAAATTCCTCCTCACTGTTTTGCAAGTCTGATCAGCAACTACAAGAAATGTTTGGTGGCAGTTATTGCAACTAAAGGAGGTTCTAGCAGTTAAAAGCAATGTTCACAAACTTTTTCCCTCAGCCTGAACTACGACACATTAAAGAATATATGTTTAATATGAGCATTGGAAAGTGCAATTGTTTGTGTCATTAGTTTAGGTTTCTAAAATTGCGACTGGTGAAAATCAGAAATTCCAAAGGGTTCAATGATGTTTTCCTGGCCATTAAGGAAGTGTCTTTCAAGGTCTATAATGTAAAAACTAGAAAATAAGACCCTACTTTTGGTTCATTGCTGTGGGACATAAGGGTTGCCACAAGGGTTGCAAATCTTCAGCAACTTGAAATCGTCATACCCTCACTAGTCAGAGAAAGTGAACACACACCCACACGGTCCTGAGGTGACCAAAAAACAAGGTTACCATAGTAACAAGGCCTACTAGAAGGAATTGCCTTGATCTGTATGACATGTTTGGCAATTTTAGTCAGAACATCTTGTATATTTGGTTGAAAAATTGTATCTAACAAAATCACAGCAGTCAACTTTTAGTTTTGAGCTCCATGTATGTGCAAACTGATCTTAAACTTTCATCTCCCCACTGTGCATAAAAGAAGATTTAAACAGAGAGCAGGAGTGATGGTGGGCAAAGATGGGAGCAGAGATTTCATACACCAAGACAGCAACAGAACGCCCAGCAGCAGATGGAATAAAACAGGCCACACACAGGGTGATTAGCAGTGCAGTTTAAATTGTGCACCCTGTTAGAGGGAGTATGTGTCACTCCTCTGTAGATTCCTGGAAAGAATAATGGACTGCTGTGTGCATGGAGCTTCTGAGCAAAAGCACACATTACAACTATCAGTCAATTTACCAAAATTCAAATGAATGTTCCAAATACTAGATACAGTAGGAATACCTGAATACTTTGATTTTTCAGAGGTGAAGAAAATTCTGTTTAAAAATTCCCCTCAACATAGAATGCATCTCCATGCATGTCCATCCATCCATTGTCTACACCCGCTTATCCAAGCATGGCACTTCTAAAATGACTGAATGTAGCTTTGACTCATTCTCGTTTCTAATTTGGTGTCAATTTTTTTCACAACTCCACCTAACAGTGACAGTTTCTATTATAATGTCTAATATGAGAAACAACTTGACATTTAGTGCAACTGTTTTACATCAAAGAAAGTCTCATTTTTCAAGGACAAAAACTTTATTGATGCTTCTCAACCTTATGGAATAATTCAGTATATGTGCTGGTTATTTGTTTTGAATGTTTAAAGAGCTGAAAGGCCAAGGGACAAGGAAAGCAATGCAATTATCCACAAAGAGCTGAAGGAAGACCATGACCAAGTAGCTTAAATAGTTAAAGTAGTTAAACATTTTTAATCCAGTGAAGCTGAATTTATTTGAACTTTGAGAGCAATGGGAAAACAACAGATCTGGGCAGATAGTGGTGGAGAGGCATTGCTCAACTCCATATAAAAAAACAGGCTCCAACCGCACAATAAATTTATGGCTAATTATGTAGAAGCAGCCTAGTCTCATACATGGTAGACTTGGTTACTGAACCTTCAGCTTAACTGAGTCGGTCTTTCCACTGATTCTCATGAGCTGGTTCGCAATTGCTAATGAATCATGCTTTCAGTTACTTTGTTTCCAGTATAAATGAAAAAATTTCAATATATTTTAATTGTTATAGCACCTCCAAACTCAAGACAAATCAGCACATTATTACATCAACTATGAAAACAACAACTCTTTATTTGATTGCTCAAGCAGTCAAGTTTGCGAAGGTCGTTGTCATCACCTGCAGCATTTGGTGTCATATATGCATCCAAAAGAGTGCATTCTTGTCTATGAAAAAACAGCTGAGTTGCAGGCTCAACGATTCAGTGGCTCAGAGCTAAATCAGTGAGCTGCCAGTTCGTTCACGGAAGGAGTAGCACAGAGATTCAGAAAGCCTAATGAGTGACCACTGACTGACCAGTTACTCGAGTGAGTCTGAATTGATGGAGCTTCTACTCACTCAACAGGACACTAGAACTGAATGGGTGTTAACCTGAGATGCTGGTTTACTGAATCAGTAATCTGGAGATAGGCATGAGTGAGTGAATTTGCTGAAAGTGAGACTTTTACTTACTTGCTGAGACACTGATTTAGTTTCCTCAGTTTGTCTCTTAGCATGCTTGAGACAAACTCAAACTAAAAAGATCTCATCCCACAAGCCATTGCAACATTTTACAACTATTTGTCTCCAGTTTTTGAGAATAATCTTGATGTTCCCACTGTACAAAGTCTTGTTTAAAATGAGTCTCCATTTCTATTTTGTTTGTTTTTTCATTGGATGGTCCAACTGATCCAGATTTTTAAATGATCCAGATTTCACAAGCCAAATACATGGTATGTAGGTAGGTAGTTTTTATACTTTATAGCATTCTTCCCTTTGAAAAGGGTTTCCTCTTCAATATTGTAATTCATAAATTGTCATAACTTTCTTGAACATACAGTATTATCACAGGGGGACGTTTATTCCGAGGAGGTTTGTTACCATTTATTTGTTTATTAATCAAAAAAGCTATTTGAGTGCCCATGAGTGAAAGCTATGCTAGCGTAAATATAATTACAACCCTGTCTCATCTTACTTTTTTTTTACTTCCCCATCTTTCTACTCTCAGCCATTTTCAACAAGAGAAGAAATGTTAGCATGACCATTTTAAACTGCTAAATCAGGCTGACACACACTGCCCGTAAATGTTCTGATTGGCAGCTCTAAAGCTTTGCTGTCAGGAGGGATTTACCACCCCCCACCCCCTCTGTGTGTCATATGTGTGTGTGTGTGTGTGTGTGTGTGTGTAACTTGTTTGAGCATGGTTTGGTGAGTAGGATGTCAACCAATATCATACAGTAAGTAAGCTCAAAGAATTCATACACAAAATAATCTTGACAGCAATTCCATCCAAGGCCAGGATATGTTAATAAATTGCATTCAAATTTATTCTTACCAATATTAATTTATAAGATTTTTAATTTCTATATTATTTAAATTGGCACTTCATTTCAAAGCTGTTACTTGAGCACAACATCTTTAATAAACTCTGCTGCTAAATTTAATCATTTTCTCTGAATTGATTTAATGTCTCAAGTTTAATTCATCAGGTGACAATATAAACAGTTTAAAACTTATCAACCTGTAAATTTTATTTGAACTGGTAGGCTATAACTACTGTACCTTTGTGTGCAAAGGAGTTTGTGTGTGTGTGTGTGTGTGTTTGTGTGTGTGTGTGTGTTTGTATTTTCTGTATGTTTCATACAGTCCTATCAAGTCAGTTACTGATAAACCTCAAATATACGTATCTCCAATATTACTTAATTAATTTACAGAAGTTACTATTTGGTTTTAAGATTAGAACATCAACGCACTCTTGATGTTTTGCTGATTGGGAGCCTTCTATCATAAATAGAGAGATACATTAAAACCCTACTTACTACATACCTCAACACACCTGGCCAACTGCTGTATGAAGTGTGCATTTCCATTTTGAAATGTGACAGGAAATCTGACAGACACTTCATGTAAGAAATTCTATGGTGATGATACACAGTTGTACATTTTTTCTATTAAAACATTTGAATATCTATCTATCTATCTATCTATCTATCTATCTATCTATCTATCTATCTGTCTATCTATCTATCTATCTGTCTATCTGTCTATCTGTCTATCTATCTATCTATCTATCTATCTATCTATGATAGTAGTGTTTCTTTGCCACTTTTTCTTAATATTTGTATTTTGGAAATTTTGTTTGTGCTGCCTCCTCTCTCTCTTTCACTCCCCCACACACTCTCTCACACACTGAATTTTCTCACTTTATCTTCTTGAAGAAAGCCCTTGAGCCCTGCATTTATTTGTGTGTCAATCAAGAACCAACAAGGAAAAAAAAAAAAACTAATTAAAGTATTTGTGAACCTTAACTTACAGGCAAATTCAAACAGTATGCATCAAACTCAATGTTTTGGAGAACTCACACAAATGAAAGTTCCATTGCAAATAACCCTGTCAGCCTTGGAGCAAAAAATTCCTACTTATCAACATGTAGAAATGGGCCTAGATGTAAGAAGAGTGCTGCAGGCAATATGAAATAGTAAACAAATCTCATACAAGTGCACTCATGGAACTCAAAAGTGGGGAAAAATCAAAGAAAGGAATAGATGAAAAAAAAAAAACTTCAGATGAGTAAGGAAAACATTGTTTTTGTTTTGTTTTTTTCAAATACTTGTTTACTTTGAGCCATACTACTAATAAATTCAGGCCATGAATCACTTTGATGTTGGCAATAAGTGGATATCACAGTGATGGAGTTCACTTTAAATATGTCCAATGTTCAGGGATTTAGATAAACACACACCTCTCAAGTTTTAGAAACCTGTATTGGGTTATTGCCTTTGCCTTTTATTTGTTTTACAAATTTTTATTTGCGAAGAAAACCTTAAGCCTTTTTAAAATTCTGCATTTATTGTCTTCTTTCAATCTTTGAAGTAATTTTTGATATTATCAAATATTAAATGATTGTTGTATGTTTTTGTTTGTCTTACCAAGATTTATCTTGACCACAGTATAGATAGGCAATATTATGCACACCCTTATGGTGAATTAAGGAGCGAAAAGAGGACTCTCTCTTTTATAACCATGATAATCTAACATACTGGAGAGATGCCTGCTAAATAAGCGAGGACATAAATCAAAATTACTCCAGTTGTCTTGAATGTGGTGAAGTGTGTTATCCGATAAGCTCTAGATCTCCACATGCACTGAAGAGCATATTGTCTTTGCTTCCTTTCTCAAGTGTGAAATTACTCAAATTGAAGATGAGCTGTCACTGCCTGTGTGTGCCACTTGGCAGTGATTCCAGTGACTTAATATGTCATATCTCTATTGGAAACACAAACCAAGCTAAAGTGGCAAAACCTCACAATATGGAATTTAAGAAAAGAGAAAAAGGCAGGGATTAGAATGGATGTGAAATGAGAAAGTAGATACAAAACAAAAATGTTTCTTTTCTTTTCTTTTTTTTTTTTAATTGTTGCCCTTTCAATTCTAAGATAGTGGCATTTGTAATGAACCTTATTCACTATGCAGATGAAGGTTTGGGGCAGTTTGGTGGCAACATATATTGTTAGAATATGACTGCCTTCTATTTTTATTGTTTGGAAACAACACCCATCTATTAAAAAAAAAATCCTCTGTAGTGACCAACTACTCAGCCATCTCTGCTATGGCTAAGTGGAAAAAGACAAGGCAACGGCTCACAGATCATCACTGACAAACAAGGCTTCCCCTAAGAGCTAACCCCNCCCCCCCCCGAAAAATATGTCACTGAATTTTAAAAATTTTAAAATGCTAAATGCGGTATCCTGAGTTTTTGGAGAAGGTTGAATGTCCATTTTGGACAAATAAAATTTAAAAGCTGTAATAATGAATATAGGCTACGAGAACAAATGTAAGCTGATGGAGGTTGTCGTGGCTAATATGATAGCAAAGTTACCTACTTGCTTATTTGGCAGACACAGGACACCATGAGCAGAATCAGAATGCCTTTATTGTCATTGCACATTCCAGTACAATGAAACTGTGCAATTCCTGGTACAGTCAATAACAATCACCCATAAACTTCAATAATAATTTTAAAAAAGTGCACTTGGAAACCAGATAGAAAACAAAATATTGCACTTGATGAGCATTACATGCACCAGTCAGAATCAGGTTACTGTCGGAGGGGATGGTAAGAAATTGGGATGGGCTTAGCAGAGTTCAGTTCACGGATAACTCTGGGGTAAAAACTGTTTTTGTGTCTGGAGGTGCTGGATTTTACTGACCTGTAATGCCTGCCAGAGGGCAGCAGGGCAAATAGAAGATGTCCAGGGTGGGATGAGTCTTGGAGAATGTTGGTACCTCTTCGGAGGCAGCAAGAGTTGACAATGTCTTCCAGGGAGCACAGCGTGGAGCATGAGCTTTTGTGCAGTGTTGATCACTATCTGGAGAGCTTTCCTGTCTACTCCAGAGTAGGGCTGGGTGATAAATCAATTTAATCGATTAATTTGATGTTATGTTTTGGCACGATGTATAAAATGCTGAATCGCCAAATTGAGTTTTTTTTTTTTTTTTTTTTTTTTTAAACCTACTATCTAACTATTTTTAACAGTCAATGAGGCAACGGTTCACTCCCTTCAAACAAGCCTTCCCATCACGTTCCTTGATACATGCCCACAAAGAAGATTTCAGCAGGTCAGATGTGCTATCCAGATGGCAAGAAACACTTTGACTGAAGATGAGCTCATTTCACAGAAAGGAAATGCAACTTCAGTGATTTGTGCTTCATGATGTTGAGCAAACCAGCATTGTATGTAAAGTTTGTAGGAGCTGTAGTTACTAAAAGTAGCAGCACTTCAACGCCAGCAAAAAAGCAAATGACGTTAGCTGCAACATTTTCCAGCGTCATCGCATATGATAAGAGGGTCTTTACGGGTAGGAATATAACATGCCACAGATCCTCAAGCCAAGGCAGCAGACAGGCTTGTCCTTGCAACCCTTTCATTTGGCAGTTTTTTGTTTTTTTAGAGACCTCTACAATTGTATTTAAAAGTATCTATTTGTTTTTATTATTTTAATAAAGAAAATACTTATCTGAATTATGTATTTTTTTGTTTGTTTTTAGTTTAGAGAAAAACAATAAACATTGAAATTAAAATCGAAAATTGCCCAAAAAAACCCCCCAAAAAACAAAAAAACAAAAAAAAACAAGATTTTATTTTTAGGCCATATCGCCCAGCCCTACTACAGATGCAGTATGTCAGCACACTTTCATGGAGAAGCAGCAGAAGGACACAAGCAGCTGCTCTGATAAGTTGTTTTTCCTTAGAGTCCTCAGGACATAAAGCCTCTGCTGTGCCTTGTTGACTTCCGCGATGGTGTTGGTAGTCCAGGAGAGGTGCTCAGAGATGTGGGTTCCCAGGAACTGGAAGCTGGAGACCCTTTTCACTCTGTCCCCTTTGATGAGGAGCGGGGTCAGGTCCACTGCTCCTTCTGTAGTTGATGATCAGCTGGGCCCAGTTGTTCAGAAGTAATCTGATTGGATTCCGGCTATCGGATTGGATCATATCTTGAAAATGGGTTGTTCAAAAGAAAATAAAGAATTCTGAAATTGGATCAGATCACATAATCCAGTCTTGGTTTTGATCTGGATCAAAACTTCAGTATGCATTGTTCAAAACTTTTCAATTGGATTGGGATACCTGTGATCCAAAAATTCAGGATTATCCCGATCCCAGTAGAACGGTGGATTCTGGGTGGGTTTCAAGAACAAAAATGTAATAAAATTTTAAAATTGGGCAAATAATACATTTGTATTATGTTATTTATATTTTGCACTTGATTTGTTTACTGTTACAGTGATAAAGTAGATAAAGTAGACATTAGGCTATCTATTAAGCCTTTCAGTACAGTAAAGTAAAATAAAAAAAAAAAGGGATTTTGTCCCCATAAAATAATCCCCCAAACAGTTGTCAATATCTAACAAAAATGATTTTTTTTTTTTTTTTTTTTTTTTTTTTTTTTTTTTTTAATTTTAGAACTCTGAATGTTCTTTATTTTGTAAACCATTGGACAGTTAGCCTTTTTATGATTTAAAACACATGTTCAAAATATCCACAGTGTATTTGTGAATAATGTATAATTGTTTGTTTTTAATTATTTTGTTGGTCATATGAGGGGGCTGACTGTTTAAAAGAAATTGAAAATGGAAGGGGGTGGGTGTTTCTATTGTTTAATTGTGCTGTTTTCTGTCTTTTCAAATAAAAACACTTAAAGTGAGCCATGCTGGCTATTCTACCTGTTATATAGCTAGTAGCCTTGTGATGTGTAGTCCCATTTAGAGCTGTTAGATTCTTGACTGTGTTCACCAGCTAATTAGTATGTGTGTCTGTCATTTGGTACTGGACAGATAGTGCTTTACTTAGCTTTTCTAATTGAACCAGCTGCCTGTTACTGCTGGAATAGTAGTAGTGGTGAATAGTGATAAGTCACTCATGAATGAGCCACTTCTTCTATTCAATAATTGTTTGGTGTAAACAAAGGGAACCGAGGTGGACTGGTTACTGTTTTTTAACTGAAGCTGAGAAGCCACTTCAAAGCACTTCATCTTTGAGTCATCATTGGTCAGAATCAGTCACAGAGAGAAGTGAAGTACAAAAATGCAGCAGTGATTAACATATTACATCTAACAATCACCTCTCAGTAAGCTGTTTTTGTAGGTCAATCTCAGTCATCTCGTTAATATGACTGGATCAAAATTTTGATTTAACATGTTTCAAGATTCATCGGAAAGACTTCTTCAGTTCAAGCCATTGTGATGGAAATGGCATAAAAATGTCCCCATGGGGCAGCAACACCCATTGTTGGAGCAGCCCTGCGCATTGTAGAACTGAAGAAGCTCTGGATGAAGTATCAAACATATTTGACCAAATGTTGGTCCAGTAATTGCACTTAACCTCCTAGATAGCCTCAGTAAGGTACAGAAATACAAGCTCAAATGCCAGATGAACCAGTCTTCCCATCACTACTAATTAGAGCCGCTAGAACTCAACTAAAACCAAAACCATGAGTTAAACGTTGCTAAAAGCTTTGTAGAGCAGCAGAATGGGGTGATAATTTTCCCTGGGTTTGCTCTTATGAGGGACTCTTTCACTTTATTGTTTCACAGCTTAATTCAGTGTTATCAAAGTACTAGTTAATGCACACACTCCAAGCACTAACAGATGTCCCAGAAGCAATGTGGTATACATACTAAAGAATGACCTCTTCCACTAGATCAGTTGGTGTGATAAAGTTATCTTTCACATTTGGGTATTCATCACTCAAGCAACTAACTGACTTGTACAGTAGTTATAGTACACTGTCTACCACACATACTGGTACTGCAGTCCAGTTTCTCCAAAAACACAATAAAATAAAATATAAACTTCCAAAGGAAACAAGATCTTCCACTCTCAGACCAACTGTTTCCATGGGGATTTGTGAGCAGTAAGTTTTTGAGCATGTGTAGTTAAGCGTTGCTTGTGTGTGCATGCATGTGTGCATGTGTTGTGTGTATTTTCTTACTTGAGTGGGTCACGAATGTAATAAAAGGCCTTTGTTTGAGTTAATGAGGACCTAAGTACTTAAATAGACTATTTAATTGACATTTAGTTTCAATTAATTAGCCCAAGCCTCATTAGTCATCCTGGAAATATTTAAAAGAGTGTGTGATGTGTCTTCAGTGGATGTGAATATAGTTGTATTCTGCTTTGTTCATGCCATCCACAGAACACAGAAGCTGTGACAGAAATGTACTTGTACTTGTGTGAAGATTATTGTGAAAAGTGTTTCAGGCTCCATCAGGTTTGTCTCTTTCACAAGAAATTCAGTGGAGCCATAACATCCTTAGACGGTTTACTTGCTGTGACATAGCCTATCCACACACACATATCCACCCACACAGACACACACACATTTCAGTCCACTGTATTGCAAAAGCAAATCAAAACGGCAATCCAAATAGGCATTGATAACTCAATTACTAGCATTAGTTGCATGGTCTACATTCCTTTTCTTTTTTGTTCATGCACACTCCTCCATGTACTTTTATCGCAAAGCAAGCCATTTAATATAGTAAGAATAACTAATGCACTTTGAGCAGCGTTACGTTCAAAGACAGCCATAAAATAGATACATGCAAACAAACAGTTACACATATTTAACTGCATGAATAAGGCCACAGGGCAGTTTTGTCTGTTGGTTGCAATAATAGAAAGAGGCAGAGGAGAGGAAAGGATTTTATGCTGTTGCAGTTCATTTATTAATACATGGTTTCTGCATGAATTTACATACAGCCTCAAGCAAAGCAAGGATGTGAATTAAAACAATGAATGCAAAAAGTGACTCTTTGATAATGAGTGTCCTTGCTCCCCACCCTAAATGTTTGTGTTTATGCACATTCATACTAATTTGTTCATAAGCACACATTCGCACATTCGTAAATACACATTCATTCATTCTTTTCACACTGTGTTTCCTACATACAGTATGGACCATAGAGCTATCCGTCAATGATGGGCAAACTATGAAAAATTGATGAATATAATACAGGTTATATATATATATATATATATATATTCTGTAGCATATAANAAAAATTGATGAATATAATACAGGTTATATATATATATATATATATATATTCTGTAGCATATAAATATGCTCAATAATTAAGGTAATCAAAGTTGCAATGTTAAGATCATACTTTCAATAAAGAAATATTAATTTTATTTAATCCAGGGGCACCATCCACGTTATGTGGAAAAAACAGAGTCACTTAAACTTAACATTTTTGATTCTTTAATCAATATTCAGCCTCAAGTCTTGAATTAATACTCAGTCTCAAATCTTAAAGGAAGAACTCGTTCTCATTCAGTGATTCCTTCTCCAAACTGAAACAGGAAAACAAAGTGATATTTCACAGGTTAACATTTATTTACACATGAAAAATGGAATAATACATGAATGAGGTAGGTATTATTTAAAATATGATAACCAGGCGCTTGACAACGGAAAATTGGTGGATTTTCAAAATAAAATCCTAACCTATTCTAACTTTAACTGAGTCTAGCTTTACTTTATGGAGATGTTAGTAAGAAGTTATGAGAATAGAAAATAGTTAGCNAACTGAGTCTAGCTTTACTTTATGGAGATGTTAGTAAGAAGTTATGAGAATAGAAAATAGTTAGCCTGCATCACTTTAACACACTTTGCACACACTGCAACACTTTAACATCGGAAAAGCCAAGCTCTCTTATGTTGGATGTGATCACTCATGATGTCTGATGTCTGCACTCTTTCCTGATTGCCCAGTCTTGACTTGGATGCATCCAGCATGGGTCACGTCTTGGTGGAATCACCGCACAGCACTCTCAGGCGGCCCTTCTGGGTCCGGTATGGATGTTTGGATCCACGGCTGTCGACCACGGGTCCAAACAATGAGTTTTCCTTCGGAACCAGATCAGTGCACGTTTGACGGGTCGCTGGAGCTGGCAGCTGGACGTTTGGGTCGAAATGGTTAGTTGCAGGATATGAGTTTAATTCCAACGAGTCACCGGAGCTGAGGAACGTGATGGAGCAGTACTAACTTTAAGAATTAGCTGTAGTTGAACTGAATAACTTTAGATGAAATCACGTGGCAGTTGTGATTACATCTGTTACTTATTCAGGTTAAAACTTCTTGGAGCAGCTAAGCAAAAAAACTTGAGATTACTTTAAGAATAAAAGGAACAGCCAGCCGGTTGTGGTGGCACGGTAGGGTTTAAAGAAGAGCTAAGAGAGAAGAAGCCACGAAGCAGCGTGGAAGAGTAAAAGGAGATGAAAAAAAGAGAGGCAAAAAAGGGCCAAAAAGAGAAGAAGACAAAGAGACCAAACAAAGGCTGCAGTGGTCTTTTAAACAGAAACCCTTTCGCGCGTGGTGGAGAGCACACCCAGATTTCTTTGTTCTGTGGGAGTTTCTGATGATGTCATGAACAGAGGCAGCAGCTTGAAAAAGCTTGATTATAGCCTAATCTCTGTGATATCAAAGAAACATAACTTACACTAATTCCACTCATTTTCCATTGTCAAAGCATGATGCATAGAATTTTCACATAGTAAATTCACAGTATGACATGCTGAGACAAGTAGAACCATGTTACACAAATAAATCATCTCCTTTGTTGTCTAACAGGAATTTGTCACAAAATCTAAACATCTAACACTCAGTTATGATCTGATGATCTTTACTTAACTAAATCTATTTCTACATTAATGTAAGTATTCTAAAGACTACAAAGATAAAACAAAAGCTTAGACTGTTGTATATTGTTAAAACAGACTTTGTGTTAACTTTAAAGGACCATAGGATGACAGTGTGATGTTCTGTGATTTCAGCAGTATGTTGGAGAAATGTAACATTTACAAAATCCTTTATCTACAAAAACACAAACACAAATACAACACAAACATGTGGTAAATGAAAATGAATTTCAATATCTAAACATAGTTTAATGCAATCAAGAGAGAGAGAGGGAGAGAGAGAGAGAGCTGAGAGAGAGAGATGGCAATTTATTTCATGACTCTAAACATTATTGTAACTTCAGATATCTTTTTGATTAAGAGTCTGAGCTGATGTAATGAAATCAGAGTCCTTAATTCTGTGAGGACATAGGATGTAGACGATCTGGAGCCAGTGAGGTGACAATTTGGAAGGAATTTGTGAGATGGTCAAATGCAGATAAGAGTGGCCATTTGTTCTTGTCTTTATGGCAGAGGAGGTTTCGGAAAGATGGCCCCAATTGATGAATGCCTTTAGCATGATCAAAGAGTCATGAGTCCATTTGAAATTGTAAGTCTAGTTCTTCTGGCGTTTTATTGAGGTCAGACCAAAGTTCTTGTCTGTAGAGTGTCTGTCCTGAAGGCTTTTGCAACTAAAGGGGAGAAGGTCACAGCAGGAGATCCTGAGGGGTCTTCCTGGGTGCTTATCCATATGCTTAAAGTGTTTGTTATCTAAACATGGTTCTTGAAGTGTGTGTGGAATGCAGGAAAGGTGAGGGGGGCAGGGAGTATGTGTCTGTTTATGAAAGACAGTTAGGTGTCTGTGAAGCTGGTTATTCCATTCCAGAAAAACATAGCCAGAGTTATCAAATTTCAGTTGTTCCAGTAATGCTGCAATACTTTAAAAACTAGTTTGTCTTTTCTCTGTGGCTTTTTACTTTGCCCTGTCAGTCATACTGGAACCATCAATACATTTTTTTTTTTTTTTTTTTTNTTTTTTTTTTTTTTTTTTAGCACAGTGCTGTGGCCCTGACCCTGGCACTCTTTTCTATTTTTATTTTTTAATTTTTTGTTCCACATATATATATATATATATAGCACTTTAAACAAAGTTGGACTTGACTGTTCCATCATCTCTTTCATAAAATGTGTGCATTTTAATTTTTTTAATTTTCAAAAGACCTGAGACCTGACCCAAAAGAGACTCGAGGACAAATGGATCTGACCCAAAGGGAACCTGAGAACAGTTGGTCCCAATCTAGAATAGACCTGAGGATAACTGGACTAGATCCAAATTGTGGGCAACCTTAACAGACCAAAATAGAGGGAGAAAACCTGGCAGCAGTGCAATGCACCACCAATTAACAAGCAGTGTTTTCTTTTAGCTTGTACCTCATGTCAGCAAAGAATGCCTCCATTTTTCCCTGCACTTCACCTCACGCTCTCATCTCACCTCAAAAAGCACATTTTTGCCTGCAGGGACAATGACAAACATGATCAGAGCTGATAGGGAGTCTATTCGGATGCACTCGGATATTGGTCATATTAACACAGAGACCTGAGGCACTAGCAAGGGACCCCAGCCCGGGTCTGGCCTTGATTCCTAGGAAAGGAGTGGACCCATGAATACCTCTACCATAATGCCAATATTTTTGGTGCAGAATAGTACACTTCCTCATTTGATGTATCATTTGTCCATTTATTCAAAACAAGTTTGAGCTATGCTTTCCCTAAGAATCCCTCAATTACTACACCAGTTACTGTCTAGTCTTTGGATGCTCACTGTGACCCAAAATAAGCTGAAGGATACTAGCTTTATGCATGCACAGGCATCCCCGCAAACACACACATACATGCACGTGCAGTTGATGAGATAAGGCCTTGGTTCTAGACTGCATTGTGAGGCCTTGTAGAGACAGGAGAGTTCCATTAGCTAAAGCAACCGAGCATGGCCACTGCTGGCTCATCACTATCTACCAGCCCATCTAGCCAGAAGTCTGCAGAGACAGAGCGCGAGAGAGAGGAGAGAGAGAGAGAGAGAGAGCAGAGAAAACAGCAGTGAGAGAAATTCTAAAGAAGTGAAAAGAAAGGTAGAAATAAAAAGAGAAGTAAAAAAGAGAAATAAATCAGTGAATATCACTTCACACATCACAGTCTATTTGGTCAGCAGATGATTAGTCAGCATACATGGTACAAAAGAGCTGAGGGACCAATATATTTACCATTAAAGCAGTACTTTAATGTTTCACTGTGATTTACGTGAGTTTAAATAGCATATCATTCCCCAGTTACTCACCATATTGTTAACAATATATCACCACTACTGCACTCTTATTGGAATCTAACTAGACATATAGAACAATTACTCATGCCACTATGGGGCTTATTCTCAGGATGCTCATGATGCTGGATTTGATTAAGTTAGAGAATGTGTTTGCCTGACTGTTTGTCCATCTGCTTCCAAAACAATTAAACACATGCCTTGGTTAGCTCTCCTCTCCTCTCCTCTCCTCTCCTCTCCTGTTTGGTATCCTCCTGGGAGTGAACTTCTCCTTCCTCCATCCTCAACTCTTTCTCTCTCTCCTCCCCTCCCTTAATTCCCTGGCTGCAGAACACCGAGAAAAGTGCTGATGAACAATTAAACATGGTCCTTCCCTAGGGAGGCAAGGTCACTCATTCTTTCTCTCTCTCTCTCTCTCTCTCTCTCTCTCTCTCTCTTTTTCTGTATGTGTGTGCGTCGTTNTCTTTCTCTCTCTCTCTCTCTCTCTCTCTCTCTCTCTCTCTTTTTCTGTATGTGTGTGCGTCGTTAGTGCAGTTAATATGTGTGTCATTTTGTGAGTAACTCAGTGTGTGTGAGAGATAGAGAGGACAGAGATTTGGCATAGGTACAAGTATATGCCAGATGGAAGGTAAAAAGCTGAATAATGTTATACAGTTTGTGTAGGTGTTTAGCGTAGAATTTTGTCAGTATCTAAACATTCAATGTTGGTAGAATTCATCAATCATGCTTGTTATAATTGCTGTACATCAGGAGCAAATATAATTTATAAATACTGCATAATTGTGTGTAGTACATACAGTACTTCCAGTGCTGCCATATTAGGTACTGAGTCTTGTTCTACTCAAATGGTTCTTGGGTCTGTGTGTCAACATGTCTTATACACAAGTGCTCCAAGCAGACTCCCGATCAGTTCTGATCACAAGTTACATTAGAAAATGTTTTTTTTTTTTTTAAACTTATTTTTCAATTAGTTTACTTTACATTAATTGGTGGCACATCATGCTGTTGCCAGTGTTGGTGTTCTTACTGTGTTTGTGCCTGTTTGGGTCGACTATTTGGATCAGGTCTAATTATCCTCGGGTCCATTTCAAAACAATTCTGCATGTCCATAGATCCATTTCGGGTTGGGTCTCTTTTTTTAAAAAAAATAATTTATGCATGTAGACATCAGGCAGATTTTCCAGGGATCTGTTATGGATCAAGTCCAAAATGCTGGAAATGTGAAGGTTTCGTCTGCAGATGAAAACTTGGATGCTCTCAAGTGAGCATCAAGACAACCCAAATGCAACCTCAATGTGATGACACAAATATGAATGAGGAAGTCCTTTGTCAAGTACCAGAAAAAGAGTACTCCTATACATGATTAAAAGTTGCTAACCTCAATTCTTTGGCCATGACATGCAACAACAGAAAATAAAACATGCCATTTGAAAGAGCGGTGCGAGAGAAATAAAGATCCACTTATGTTGGAAATGCACTCCACCTCAGTTTTTCAAGATTCCAAGAGCAATAACAAGTGGAAAACATAGTGCAAAATGGCCACCAATGCCTGCAGAGTACAGGAAGAGAGACTCCAGTTTAACTTCACATTTCCACACAATGGCAATGTCATGGCCACAGTATACATTGGCTTCTCCCATTTCTGTTAAGTAGATTTTGGGAGTCATTAAAATAGAGACAGGTATATTTAAATACAGGAAGACTGACATTGAAACTACATCAGAAATACCTTTAATCACTTGTCCACAGCAAAGGCGCGCACACACACACACACACACACACACACACACTTTTACTCACAAATAAACAACACCTANCACACACACACACACACACACACACACACTTTTACTCACAAATAAACAACACCTACAGCCATACTCACACAAACCTGGGAGACATTTATGGCTATATTGCTGTGTCGCTCATCGTCTCTCTTGGTATTCGTCAGCAGCAGGTGGAGTTCAAAGCTGAATAAAAAACTAAGAAACAAAATATAAACTGGAGAACTGGGTATTCGGGCAGTTTTCTCTCAATCACTGTCAGGTGAACCATTATTAGCCGTCTCTCTGTGTGGGAAATCATTAGTTTTAGAAAAACAAAATATGTCAAGTTTATCCCTGAGGCTAGCGACTATTTCTGTTGTTTTCAAGACAGGAAGTGCTGAATGTGATGATATGCTGAAGGCAATTTGTTATTTGTTTCCTCTCATGCATTTTATTTGAGCTGCAGGTTGAAAAGGGAACTCTAATTTGTACACAAATACATGGTCTATTTACAGCCCGATCAGGATAAACAGAATAAACAGTTGTTTATGTTTAATGTCACTAATTTTTAATTATATTAATTAGCTGTGTTTGCGTCACTCTTTAAACATAATATCTGCCACTCACTGCTCCACTTGGACCTCTCTCTCTCTCTCCACACCTCAAATTCGGTTTCAACAAGATCTTCCTTTCTTTTTCTCTGTGAAAAATCATGCCCTCAACAAGACCTTGCTATCATCACTGACTAGACAACAGCAACTGCTGCCCAGAATCCAAAGGATTTAGTGTAACTTTAAATAACCCACAACACAACTCCAGACCGATTCTACAAATACAACATGTGTTGAATAAAACCCACCAGAGACTCTGCCAGCTACTTGCTGTAGTTTAGCCATCTCCTGTCTAGGCTGCTGCAATTCCCTCCTCAGCATCATAAAAGTCTGCTTCCAGCTCCTACAACTCATCCAGAACACTGCTGCACACCTTCAACCTGCCCAGATTCTCCCATGTTACACATACAGTCCCTGCACTGGCTGCTTCCTCTGAATACAAAATCTGAGTGCTGGCATACAAGGCTATGAAGGGATCCAGAAGCCCAAACCACCAAGCCATGGTCCAGTTCCACACAGCAGCCTGCTCTGCTTTCTGCCACCATTGCCCGAGTCTTACAAGCTTTGCAATTGTTCTTCTCTTTACCTGTTCTATCCCCCATTCAAAACAATATATTTGAAAAAGAAACAGAAAAAGGAGTATCTATTATAAGAAGATGCACCCTATGTCTTATTCATTTAGTTGAGAAAATAGAAATAAAATTTATGTTAATCTTGCATGAAAAAAGTGCTTTCTTCTGGATATTTTATTTTGAAATACGTTATGTTTTGAAAACCTGTATTTAACCTTTTTTTAACAGCTATCAAGCCAGGCAGTTAAGGAAGGCTCACATACTCTACCTCAATCTAAGACCAATAAAATATACAGATGTATATTGTATATACAAATGTATAAATGTATAGAGCCTTCTCTCATCTTGACTATATTCTATGCAACTCAAGAATGAAGCAAAACATATTTCAAGAAGCAACTAACAAAATTCTTGATGGCAGATCTGCAAAACAAAATCAAAATACTCACTCACACACACACACACACACACACATATTCATTTTTAACTTTCTTTTGGTTCATAAATTGTNTCACTCACACACACACACACACACACACATATTCATTTTTAACTTTCTTTTGGTTCATAAATTGTAGCTTACAGCCAGTATATTTAAAGGCAATGAGTTAATTTCTTCTTTCTTTGACCGAGTGCTTTGCTGGTTAATGTTCTATTTAAAATATTTGGTTTTGATGTAATTTAATTATATATGTTGTAATATTGAATCTTAATGTGTAGGAAGTTCTGTTTGAGTCCAGCACTGTCTTGTGTGTAGTATAAGGTATAAATACAGTATTTGTAGTGTTAATATGACCCAGATAAAAGCAGCTATCACTGAGTTAACAAATGATGATTATGAAAGAATGAATCCACTGCCATTTCCTTTCTTTCTCTCTTTTTTGCTCTTATTTGATTTCAAACCTATTCAATGTAATTCTGGTGACCCTGTGGTATTTTTGCAAATTCTGATATTACACTCAAATTGTAATACAGCACTCAAATGAAGCTACTCTGAATAAGTGTTGGCCAACTTAATGAAACATAAATGTCAGTCTTTGTTCCTGCTGCAGTTTTTCATTCCTTGTCTTGTTCATGAGCGTATGTGCATGTGGTAGCAGTTCTGAAAGTGTGGGTGACTATAAAAGCTGTTATGTGACTTGTGAGCTCATGGGTGTAAGCCTTCCTGGCGGTAATTACACAGTTGCTGCTCTAAATGTGGTCTATATGTGCTTCCATGGGTGCGTGTGCAGTTTTAAATGCCTTGTATTAACCCTCTGAACCTGAGCTGTGGCTACTATACTTAGAGACTTGTTAGGTGTGTGAAACACACACAAAATGACATGGTTGAAAGGCAATAAGTGAGCATGAACCCAGGAAGATCAGCTCAATAGCTACTGCCTGCAAAACAGCTTTTAGATCAGAACAATAATTTCCTTACAGAGCTGTCTGCCCCAGTTGACAATTTCTTCCTTGAAACATAAATTCTTTTGTGATTACAGGCTTATTTATAACCTATTTGTGACCATTTTTACAAAAGGAGGGGGGGAGAGAGAGAGAGAAAGAGAGACAGAAAGAGAGAGAGAGAGAGAGAGAGAGAGAGAGAGAGAGAGAGAGAGAATGATTGAGTGACAGACTATTAGCTCTTTGTCCTTGAATTTGAAAACTTTAATTTTCACTCTTACATTTGCCTTTGCCCTGTTGCTGAGCAGAAAAGAGCTCATTTTCCTTTTTAGCCAAACACATTCCCTGAAAGGAAGAGAAAATACTTTATGGATAAATGAGGAAAGAAATAACGACACAGGTGTAGATGGAGAGATGGATTGAAGATGGAGAGTGAGGTGAAAGGGGAAATGGAAAGATGGATAGAAAGATGGATGCATGATTAGGTGGGGGGAATGTGGCATCTATAAATAGATGAATGAATGGATGCATGGTTGGTTGCTGGCTGAATGAGCGGATGGATGGATGGATGAATGGATTGATGGATAAAGAGATGAAAAGCCTTGAGGTGAGGAGAGATATTAAGAGATGAATGAATACACAGCAGCTGCAGCCCTACATTTCTCCTCGATTCTCTTCCCAAATATCAGTCTTTTTCTCCATTTTACTTCCTTACCTGAAGCTCCTTCTCTCATTCTTGGTCTCTGTCATTTGCTCTCTCTCTCTCTCTCTCTCCCCCCTCCCTTATTCTCCTGCCCCCCCTCCCTTATTCTGACCAGATGAGTAATAGCTGTGGCACTGTGGCTTGACTGATTAATGCACTCAAAGAGCCCTGGGAGGTGGAGCACAACAAACAGATGGAGGAGGGAGAAAATGAGCGAGAGGAAAGACTGGAGAGAGAAGACAGAAAGAGCGTGAGAATGCCACCATTCCCAAGCCTCGACGTCAAGAGGGTTGATTCTCATGGGGAGGCACCCTTCCCGCTATCAGTGTGGAAGTATAATTCACACATACAGTATTACCAATCAGCCATCAGTGGGATTCCTCTAAGGTTGTGGATGGAGAGACAGAGAGATAAAAAGTGAAAAAAAAAGATATAAAAAGTCAGGGAAAAATAAGAGTGATCAAGAAGTGATTATTTCCATTTTTGGTTTGATGAAGAAGGAAAGTTAAATAGAGGATTCTAGTTTGAAAGTGGTGGTGCTGCCAATTCAGTTAATTCAGTTCAAATCAATACCTTATTTCCATTTTGACCATAGTTGACTGGAATTTGGGGATAAAGCTACATCCATGCTACCTCCAAAACATAGCAAAGTGCAGAGATTCATAAAGAATAGGCAAAAATCAAGCTAAAATGCCATGTAAAAATATCCATGAGGTTAAAAAAAAGAGTCAGAAATAATAATGTAGATAAAAGTGCTAAAAACAGTTGCACCACACCATGCTGGACAGGGTTATCAGCAAGCACACATCACCAGTATCACTTTCGTAACCAATGGTAATGGAATTTGCAGGCGGGGATACTCAAAAAATAAGCTGCGTGGGTCTTTGGGTACTTCAAAGTTGTCTGTCACACTGTACCCTCTATCCAGATATTCTCCAAATAAAGGGAAAGAGACTGGTTAGACTTACACGCTAGCAGAGAATTTATAACACGCCCACATTAAGAGTGAGACACCCACAGCAATGATGTATTGTAGCATCAACAGGATAACAACAGGTAACGCAACACTGTAGCTCATGAGGTCGATTGTGTCTTTACTCCCATCACACTAGCAGATAAAATGTACAGTAAATGCATTAAACATGGATACAGTTACTTGTCTCTCACTGTTACCTCCTCCTATGTGTATCATTTTTTAAATTGCCCATCATATCTCTGTTAGCACTAATATCTCCCCCCCCCCNTTTAGTTTGCTTTCAAACTACAGAAAGCACAACCTTCCACACAATATTTCAGCATCAAATCCAGGAATTAACCAAGTGCAGCCTGTAAGGTAAAACTGATGATAAATGAAGCATGGCCGAGTTCTAGATACCATCACTTACCTATTTTGTATTGAAGTGCACTTATCTGAAGTTTTAAATGCTGTTACAGTTCTTTCTTCTGCGTGAAGTCTCCTTTGGGCTTAAAGGGCCATACTGTTGGTTTGCATGTTTGATTCCAATAAGTACTACTCACACACATGATACACTGCTGCCAACCATTTCCAAAACATAAAACCACCTACTAACAATTCTGCTCGATTGTAGACGGTCAATTTAATTTCTCAGTAAAATCTGTATTTTCTCCTTTGACTATATTCCATGCTGCTCTGTGATGGACTGATTAAATTAAGTAACTTTGACACAAAAAAAAAAAAAAAAAANAAAAAAAAAAAAAAAATATATATATATATATATATAATGACATGTTGTTTGCTTTGATGGATCACCTACCTCAAGCACATTTGAAGTCTCTACAAGTTGATTTTTATAGAGTACTAGAATGAACTGAAACCAATGGCAGTCTGAAATGTAGGAAAACCTTTTTGAAAATGTGCTGCTCCATCCTGTAACGTGTATATGGGTAGTATTTATTGGGCTCAAACATGCAAAACCACCAGCATGGTCCTTTAAAGAAAGCTACTGGATGAGTTTGCATGAAAACAACAGTCATCATTTAAAGAATGGTATGTACATCTACTTTTTTTTTTTTTAGGNTTTTTTTTTTTTTTAGGTGACTTCTGATGCATGCTAATTTTTAATCACAATTAACATTTGCACATTTTTTTTCCATCTTCAGTATAAATGTGACAACGATTGTAAAGCAACATGTTTCCAGTAATAATTTCCTGGCAGAGATTTTCATTTCATTTCCTATGGGTGTCAAGTGACAAACGGAGCGTGGCATAATGAGAGTGCTGCTATGAAAACACTCAGCTCAGACACCATGGAATAGCAATGAAACAGAAAGTTGAACAAAAGACACATTTTCTGTGATTGGTCTGCCAAAGTACAAAAATGACAAAAGGCTTGAAAATGAGTCTGACTCCAAATAAGTGTTTGGATTTTTTTTTTTTTTTTTTTTTTTCATGAGGCTAGACTTATGTTCACATTTGGAAAACAGATTGTTCTTTTAAACCTACAATAAGCAGTATTTTTGATGGTAACACTGAATCAGTTACCTTTTAATGTGACAGGATTCCCACCCCAGTTAACAGTTTGACACAGCTTGCGGCCATGTTCAGTGGTTTTGTTGGAATATCAGTCCTCCTCCTCTAAATGCATGGTGAAAAACAGAACACAGTGAGATGTGAGATGATTTTTCTCTGCAACCAGGTTCACTTTTTGCATATGAACTCAAGTTTGATTGTCCCTCTCCCCCCAAACAGCTGAGATCACCATAAGCGATGCAAAGGTGGTTAAAACTGCTGGTTTTCTACTATCCTTGGGGGAAAAAAAAAAAAAGTGCGTGCCATTAAGTTGGGTTTGAAAGCTATGTGGTACCATACGTCAAGAGGTTTTTTTTTTTTTATCTCCCCTGTTTTCTTATGAACATTGCAAGAATTCTACTGAAGATGATATGAGCACATGAATTTTCTTCCTGTGGGAGAACAGATTGTGTTCAGAATGCACATGGATCATACCTCAGTTTGCCTGGAACTGATCCTAGACCATCTACTACAAGGGGAACCAGATATAGTTTTTTGTTCATCATCCAAGATTGAAAAAGTGCTCATGTTACTAAATTTGAGGCAGACCACCTCCAGATTCAGGCTGAACTGCCCATCAAGTGGAGAGTAAGAGGATTTTAATGCGATGACCATGTGGATCTGTTTCTATTCTAAGTAACATAAGACAGTTGCTGTGAACTGCTGTAGGAGTGTGTTTCAGTAGATCATGCCAGGGTTCTTTGCTTTGAGTTTGTCTACTTTCTGTCCTCTACCTGTTAAACATTATTTGAAATATAAATGCTGCTGCCAGTGTATATTAAATTTAAGTGTCCATTTTGTTGCCTGGCAGCATACTTTCCGTCCTATGGATAACTGGCCAACTGCAGAGCCAAACATTACGTTCAGTGCAGCTACAGTGGAGGGTATGGCAGGCATTTTCAGCCATCAAAAACATCAACAGTAAATGTCAGGTTTTAGTGTCAGTCCCTCATGAGGAAGAGCTTCTTCCCAGACTTGCCATTTTGTACCAATAATCAGTGATCTGATTGGGAGGAAGCCAGAGTATCTTAGAGAAGAAGAGATACCAGTTTCTCCACTGACAATAGGCCAACAGAATATTAATGTAGCCAGAAGACAAGTTGCATGCAAATAATGGCATAACAGAGGAATTCTGGAATTTCATGACTCAAACACCTTTTTTACTCTGACTATGCTATTACTGCTCACGGCTAGATGTAACAGCATTCTGAATCAGTTGTCCAAAGCCATTCTGAGAAATTTAGGAACTCATTACCTGTAGCTCATGATTTTTTGGATGAGTCAGGCTGCAATGCTTCATCACCAAATAACTCTTGAAACACAGTTAACATCAGATTGATGCAATACAACAGCGTAAGAGTTTGCAAAGATGGATTTCTCTCCTTCTACACTTCTGTTAAAAGTTGAACTTGTTATAGTGATGAAGGCCATTGTGCAAGATGAAACGCATACATCCAGCAAATGATTATACAGTTACATTAATATTTAACTCATGCTGCTGTAAAACTGTTGACAACAACCAATCAACGCACAATAACCCTTTCATCCTCCTAGCTTACTTACTAGTCTGTAAAAATCTCCTATCCTCTCTCTTACAGTGAGTGAGTAGGTAAGAGTTCCATGCCTTCCTTAAAGGCACATTGACAGGATACACGACTAATGTTTGAAACATGATATAATATCAGAATATCTTGAAGAAGAAAAACATTATTTTAACATCCCCAACATAGTTAACAGTATTTAAGATTTTTTTCTTCTTCACACTAGTACCTGCATTTTGTTATAGTGCTGTGTGTTTATCTTCCTTTTGATTGAATTTCAGAGATTAAACATGTAACTTTGATTAGGTGATGATCTACCCTGCAATACTTTATGCAAAGCTCAACTGGAATATTTCATCATACAGGGAGCAATAAAATAAATTAGGTTCTAATGAGCAATAACACAACAATGTAGGCACACTGACACAATTGTCACCTAACACCTGCCTTAGTTTAGCCCAGTGAACAGGATCATACTGAGTCTCTTTTTTTTTTTTTTTTTTTTNTTTTTTTTTTTTTTTTTTGATTCTGAAACATGGAACACTTTTGTGTGTGTCTGATTTGTTTCTGTTTATAATTACAGGCTTTACAAAAGCCACTCCTTGAAACACTTCTTTAGCTTACCTGTGTTTAAATTAAAGCTGCAATAATCAGTTCTCAGCATGAGCTGAGAGAGATGAGAGATGTTTACTTTGTCTCTTGGTCACATGTTAGATAGCTTTTATAGATAGGTATTGTATAGTCAGTTATTAGAACTTTCACCAATCCATTTATCCATCGCCTACAGCTACTTTATCCAGTGTGGGGTCACAGGCAGAGTGATTTTCAGATGGAATTTTTTGAAGCCAATGAATGCCTTATATTGCTCTTTGCTTTCCTTTCCTATTTCCCTGATTCAAATGTAAGGATCACAAGGTCACAATAATAAATATACACACACACGCACACATTTCACACAATGTGTGCTTTATTTTTTAGTCTGACTTTGTGGTCCTGTGATGGCTAAAGCAGTTGCACCATTGTTTTTGAGAGCAATAACATGGTTAGGGGGTTATCTTTCAAAGCAAACTCTACAGCTTGAAAAGAGGCAGGTATACTCAAAGTGAGGGGGGGAGCTGGAGAGCATTTCATATTTCTCTGAGATTTTTGTTATACTATATAATAGTGTTTATTTTCACCCTCTTTCATCAGTTCTGGAGTATACATGGTTTGGTTTGACTGTGTTCAAAACACCCTATATACTTGAAGTCATACGCAAATTCACTCTCTTATGTCTCCATAAATGTTGAAAACATTTCTGGAGTGTCTTCGTCTCCATAAATCCATCATCAATGTGGCTAGTGTAAACATACTGTATAGCATGCAATGTATGCTACACTGCTGTCATTTTATTGTTGACCACTCGGTGGCACTGTGGTATTTGGAGTAAGAGGAGGGATTTTTCTTTTTTCTTTTTCTTTTCTGTATTTTTAATGAAGGGACACAAAATTAGTGGAAGGTGTGAGAGAGAGGAAAGTGAGTGGGTGAAAAAAGGCAGGAGGACTGAGGTGGGGTGAGGAGGGATGGCAAAATGCAGCAATGGAGAACTCCTGTGTGGGGTGCTCAGGGGAGACCGGCAGACACACAAAGAGCAAAACTGGGGAGACATCAGAAATTTAGCAAAATGGACATACACTCATTTCCATGTCTAAGCTTCACTGCCTGTATTACTGTATGTGTGGGGGGTGGGGAGAGGGGGGGTAACCTAGAGTGATACAACATAACAGCAACACATATCCACAACAACCCGCTTTAAAATGCCAAGTCTCCAATAAAAGCATGTACTAAAGCTTCCTTTTATGACAGATAGAGCAGATTTCGAAATGCAGTACCCTGCAATTAGCTGTCATGCCTCCTGTGTCTCAATTCCAAAAAGATTGAAAATTGCGATAATGATCTTTCATTATCACAATCGTGATCAGTGAGCAAGGTTTCACAGAAAAGATGTCAAATCACCCCCCCCCCCNCCCCCCCCCCCTTTTTTTTTTTAAGGTTGTATTTCTCTGTGGAAAGCTGAGTGAGGATACATGCTCTTTTTCAACAATGCCCAGTTTCTTACTCACATGAAAGCTATGTGACTGTGAATCTTGTGCTCAAACCAGTTCACACACATTTGTGCATTTAGCCACAGTGTTTTCAAACGATCACCGGGCAGCTGCATGAAGCAGCTGACTTCACCTGGTCAAGTGAGTGTTGGTTTTTATTGCTGTGGCAGACTGGCCAGTCAACCATATCAGTATATTTTAGCTCCAGCTAATCTCTATTGTCAATACCAGTTAGAAGGAAGCTTCAATATTAGTACGTGCTTGTTTTATAATATTCAGTGGTAAAAATGTCATAAAAATATGTGATTAGGAAAGGTAGTTGGAGAGTTCAGGGTATCATCTTAATATGGTCTGCTCCTCTGGATCATCAAAGCTCTCCTGCTTTCATGAAAATCTTTGCATTTACATTAGCATTTTGTGCATACCTGCATTTTTACTGAATGATACATCATGTAAACTTCTTCAAAAGATGAAAGTTCACTCATTTTTTCTGGTATTTTGAAAAAGAAAATATCATGTAGGCTTCTTTGGTTCAGACACAAATTTTATGCATGAAGTATTTATGCATAAGTCTCCTTGTTACATGTCCAGTTGAGTTGAAACCAGTAAGCATGACCTTTTAATCTCTAATAAACAACACAAACCTGTCAGGATGACAAGTCTGTGTTATTATAGCAGCATTTGTTTTCATTGCCCACCATGATTCATTTGAAATTGATTTACAGGAAGAAAAGTAAACTTTATTATCATTCCACATTCACCATATGACAGCACATACATAATTTAAATTAGGGAGATTTAAGTTGTTAAACCACTCCTTGTATACGGGTCATCACAAAGGCACAGACTGTTTTGTAGGGTGGGATCTGGTGGAAAGTGTTCTGACAACAACATTCCAACACACTGCAGCCACATGGAGTACATTACATTGCCAGCTGTACCTACCTAATTTATTCCCCTCGATATACACCACTTACATATAAAACACTGATGAATCACATTAGGGCAATGTACATTGGAGCATTAATCATGTGTTAGGCAATCAGAGATAATTTATGGCTTCTCCTGTGTTTCTAAATGATCTCTCTCCTGTCCCTGATTGATCCATTATTTGGTCGTAAGCAGAAACATGTTTGCCACATCAATCAAGTGATTAATCGCAAATAATTGCCTTGACAGCTGCACAAAATATACTGTGTGTGTGTCTGTGTGTGCGTGCGTGCCTGTGTTTGCATGGGTAGTAGAGGGAGGAGGGAGGTGCTGGGGTGGATACAGTTGTAGTTTACTTTTTTTCACCCTTGAAAAAAGTTGTGGCAAGAGTACCCACCTCAGTACCCATGTGACCACACACATGCACAAGCACAGATGCCAAGATTGACTTCAACTCAACTGGACATGTAACAAGGAGACTTTTTCATAAATACACAAAGATAAAAACTTAACAAAACATTAACAAATCAGTCGTCTCACCACAAAACTTCAAAACACAGCATCTGCTATAGTCCTGAAACTGATTAACAATTTTAAATGGGACACATTGCACAGATTTTCATATTCTGATTTTAATTTCATGTGAAAAGCCACAATGATCCACTTCTTGCAGCAGCATTGCTGTGCACACTGACTGAAAAAAAGCCATTGTAGGTACTGTCTCTTTAAGGCTGCCTCTTGAAAGGCCTACTCTGTTGTGATTGGTAACGTGTGAGGGGCCTTAGCTGGCCACACCCACAGACTGTGAAACATGGATGCTGTGAAACACCTGCTGGCTAGCCTCAAAATTCGTAGGCGTGCTTAAAGATGTGTAGGCAGGTAAATTCAACCATGTTAGAGAAGTAAAGGACAAATCAAAAACAATGTTGTCAGGGCATCAGGACCTTTGGGTTTGGGAACCTCAGATCTTGCAAATCTGAAAATGTTCAACACAAACTCCCAAATATATTACACTATAAAATTTGGGGATGTAACCAAAATGAATGTATGTCCCCTTTAATAAAATAAATGTTTTAAATGTATTATTAACACAAAACTATATTTTGATCCGTGATTAGTTGACAATCAGAAAAAAATCCATATATCAATCTGTTCGATTATGCCTCAGATCATGTGATGAAATATTACCAACTCAGTATTTAACGTCTCACTGTTTATTATATTGCCTTTTTTTTTTTTTTTTTTTNTTTTTTTTTTTTTTTTTTGGAGTAAAGAAAGACACTGGATTTGTTTCTGACTTAGACAGTCAGGTATATCACTACGTGAAAGCTGTTCCAAACCCTTGAAAAAATTAAGGTTGTTCTCTAAGTGGCAAAATGGAGCTTATTTTCTGAAATTGAAGACTGACTTTTAGAAGCTGAAAAGTTTTCACTTGACAGCAACAAAAATTTTTTCTTGTCATGCAAGCTAAACATTTGAACTCATTTAACTGACTTATTGTAAAGTTGCTCCCTCTACTGTGTACACTGTTTTTTTAAAGAATGATCATCATTCCTCCTCTCCATTCTTTCATCCTTTGTTTCTCTCCTCCCTCCATGCTTCCTTTCTATACCTGCATGTCTTCCCCCTTTCCTTCCTCTCTCCCTTCATATCTGGCAGACTACTGCCACCTTCATTCCTCCTCTGCACTGATTTCCCTTCCCTACTTCTCTTCATCTCTTCTCCCTCACTTTCTTAAGGCTTTCCCTCCCTTCGTCTGTCCATTTCTTTTGTGGGGTCTCTCTAGACAATAACCACTTCTATTGTTCTATCTTTTCTATTTCTTCCTCTTCCCTACATCCGCCACCAGCTTCCCCTAATAACCCCTCCGCCACCCACATACCCACTGAGCCCTTCCTGTGCACGTCTGTTGTGAGGTCTCCGTAGACATTAGCTGTCTCCATTCTGCCTGACTGAGCTAAATTATTCCACAATAAGTCACTGGGCTAATTCACCGGCATAATCACCTCATGCATTTAAAATTAAAATGATTTCATGAGTGCCCGCACCGCTTCCTCATTAAAAAATCCCTCTCAAGACTCAAACTAGCAGGTAGGGGCACAAAGGAAGACGCAGTACAACTTTCACCTGTGTGTGCATGTACGTGATAGCAACATGTGTTGGTAATGTGTGTGTCTGTGTGTGTGTGTTTATGCTGTTTAGCAAGAAGAAGGGATGGATATGAAACCAGCTTTGATTGATATACCTTTTGATTTACTGGTATTGGCTTAAACACAGTTGACATTTGACCTTGAAGGCACCATTATGAAGACATCCTTCAGCACCCGATGCACCGCATGCTGCCTGGTGACAGCCTGATGAGTGGGGGACTCGTGGGAGATGTAGCATTGATTGGTGTGTCAATGTCTATGAAGCTACCAGAAAGCAGGAGACTACCACACACACACACACACACACACACACACACACACACACACACACACACACACACATACACACACACACACACACACACACACTCACACATTGCAGATGCATAACAAGGCATTAATGCATTCATCTATGCACACACATAAAAACACATGTACACTAAGAAACACTTACTGAAGTTGCGTTTATACACATGGACAATGCACAGAGATGCATGCCACACTGCAGGCTGCAGGGATCAGTTCAGCCATAATGTCATCAAAGTGTATTTACAGAGGTACGTTCACTTAAGAACAGTTTTAAGGTGCTACTGCAGTACAAATGCTCGTATTTTATTTGAATATTTCCATTTAAAATAAGGTTTTACACCATTTCAGAGGTAGATATTGTACTTTATACTCATAAAATAACACCTTAAGAATCTTTCTTTTTTATGTAAGTAAAAATTTGAATGCAAACTTGTAAAGTAACATTTTTATGTTGTAATAATACTTTGATTACTTCTTCCACCACAACTTGACAGTTTATGAATATCTGTGGGAAAGGGGAAATAGACAAAAACTCAAAATAAAAAAAAGAAAAGAAGGCACTCCAAAACTGCATACCTCCTCCAAGGCCAACAAAATCCCCAATAAAAAAAAAAAAAAAAAAAAATGTATAAAAAAACATGAGCCATCATGCTAAATTTCATTGAATTGGGCCCAAGCATTGATTTTATAGTATTAACCTTTCCTGATTCAGCCTCCAGACCATGGTCGAGAAGCACAGGGAGCTCTTTTTATTGCTCCAGGGCTGAAGTTATTACCAATTTCAGGTTTAACCCCTGTTGCGACGTTCAGCTGCTGGCACAGAAAACTCCGGGATTCTGCTTGTTTCTTGAGGATCCGTAGCCTTTTATTTGACAGCAAACTCAACTTTATATTGTGCATTCACTATCACTATTACAGCACTTATGTTAACCTGGTTTTGCCACCGCCCCCCNCACACACACACACACACACACACACACACACAGTGCCCACAGAGGTCTCTTAAAGGAGCCACCCTACCCTAGCAAAATATTGCCTAAAAACTTGTTTGGGATCCACAATATGATCCAGATCACTTCCAAAATTCTCTGTCGACATTGTCTATGTGTCCCCCAAAGTTCATACAAGTCCATCCTTAACTTTTTTGACATATCGTGCTTAAAAACAAACAAAGAGACAAACAAACAAATGCTGGTGATCACATAACCTCCGGTGGACGTAAAAATCTATTCATGCACTTGCAAACAAAACAAAGTCATGCAGGTTGAGTTCCACACAGACTACATAGAAACTACAAACACAAGTCAAAGGGCAGGAAGGCCTGTGAGATGATCTGGATGGACTGAATGAAGGATGGGAACTGCCTCTGGCTGTATACTGATACTACTGTCATATTTTTTATTTATTTTTTTCCAAATAACAAGATCGATTACAACTCAAGTCAGTGTTTTATTAACCTGAAGGTGCATTTACATCTGTATTTATTTATTTTTTAGACATACCAAAATTTAGTAAAATAACATCTCCTGAAGCTGTGAAAAACCCACATAACTGGGAATGGAATCAACAATCAATATGACAATCACACTCCAGCTATGACAACTACTACAAATATACATAACCCAAATGTCAAAGTAATTTACATGGTTAATGACCATGTATAGTAATTTTCAGTTCAAAGTCAACATGCTTTAACTGAAGAAAACCTTCACAGTCCTTGGAAATTATGTGCTTTTAAGAATAAAACAGCTCAGGGAACTGTTGCATCTATTGTATGGTCAGTCCTTCAACATAATTAGCAACAAGTGTGTAGGCTGCAATTAGTAGGAAGTAAATTAAAAAAGTGAGGCAGAAGGCAGAAAAAAAATATTTTAAAGACATTTTTAACCTTGCTCTATTCATTACAATTGAAACAAAGTCCTGAAAAATGCAAAATGGCACCAACAGACATATTTTTCAACTTCATGTGGTATAACAGCATGGTTTAATAAATACCTTGAATAGATTTTTCTCCTCTTCCTATTAGTCTTTTGGACATTCAGCATTGTGCAGATTCCTCATCTGCTCCCGTGTATTTTTATATGACAGGCAAATATTCCGCCTGTACTCAAACTCCCACTACCTCTCCTTACAGTGTGTAGTAAGTGAAGTTACATGTGCAAGAATGTTGAAGGCTGAGTGCTTTTCTTCCACAACTGTCACCAGATTACTGGTCAACTGAGTGACAGTATGTGTCAGTGCTATTGTCATTCCAACCTGTTAGTCTGACAACACTCAAAGGCTGTTGTTTCATTCTTTACACCCTTTACCACCAGAAACAGTGGCAGCTGCAGCTAATCCATTTTGTACTGAAGGAAGGAGACTACTGAGTGTGTAAAGAACAGACTGTTCATATGACACGCACATTAAAGCACAGAAAGTGTAAAGTAATAGTTATACATTGCCATTCCAGGGTGAAGGGATATTTATTGCATTTATTACAAAAACACTGGGGGGTGGGGNGGGGTATGACCGTTGAACTGTTATATGTAAGATAATATAGGACCATACTGGTGTTTGTGCATGTTTGAGCTTAATCAATCAATACAATACAAACCATATATTACGCTGCTTACATCCATTTCCCAAAATGTACTATTTAATGGTAAATATCAGAATTTTTTTCCTACCTTCCAGACTGCAAGGGAAGTCACCTGACTGTGACAAATAGATGGGTACCTCCGCGAGATGGGGATGGACCGCAGGTCTGCCAGGATGGTTGCCAATCGGGACCCAGAGCGTTTCCGTCGCATGGTGGATGTGCCAACACGCAGCCCAGCGCATGCTCCTGACCTGACCTTTCAGACTGCCATTGGTTTCAGTTCATTCCAGTATGCTATAAAAATCAATTTGCATTGAAACACATTTGAGATTCGTAATCCACCACCATCCAATGTGTGTTAGTTTTTTTTTTTTTTTTTT
>VXCM01000881.1:11480-51500 GCA_014773175.1 Lucifuga dentata
CCACCCCGCTAGACGTCATAAGCAGAGTGAGGACATCAGAGGGACCAGGGTTTGACCTGTAATCTGCTGTGAACTCTAGTCCACTTCTGTCTGCCTGAACACAGACGACAAACACCTGATGAAATCACAACTCGAAGATACCGGCCCGCTTTGAAGCCGCAGATAAAGACATTTGCTGGGACACGCTTTCATGTTTGTTAACGTTTTGCTTCATGGCAACAGCAGCAGCAGAAAAGATGAAACCACATTTATTCTGGAGGCTCCAGACACCAAACATCTCAGTTTGACGCAATTACTCAAAAATGTTGTAAAAAGCTCTTTAATGGTGAAACTCGGTGCAATTTTTTTCCACTGATAATAAACAGATAATAGCTCTCACATTAAGATTTGACCTAAATTTGCCTTTTATTGCTTTAAGGGTCTTTAACGAGTCAATTTGACAAGTCACTCGCCTTTGATATTTCTTTTTTTTTTTTTTTTTTTTNTTTTTTTTTTTTTTTTTTACTTTTTTACACTGAAGCCTCCAAATCTGAGTTTAAAAAAGTGTCATTACGTCACATGCTGCATGTCTCGCTATGCTTGGTTTCAAACTTCACATCAGTGGTGCGCCATAGATATCAATGGTGCACCATCGAAGTCAATGGTGCACCGCAGGGTTGCTGGTGCTACAGCCACATCCCGAGTGTGTTCAGTCCTGGTATGCTCAGCTCCCAGGCCTTGTGTACATGAAGCCAGAGGTGTAGTGTATATGTGTGTGTGTGTGTTTTCACTGTCTCCTCCCTGGGAATTCCCCTCTGTCCCAGCCACTAACAGCTTGCTAGAGCTGCAGCTGTATGTATGTACGTGCACGCGCCTGAGCTCAAGTGTGTGCGCGCCTGCATGTATACTTGCTATTGAGCTCTGTTGCTTGCTCGCTTCAGCGTGCTGTGTGTGTGTTGGCGTGCACGTCTGTGTGTATTTCCTCCCCGATTCCCAGGGTTCTGCCGAGTTAAACCCTCTTAAATGTCCCCCTGGCTTTTGTCCTCACGTTTCAGCTGAATTTCCCTGCATTCATCCCACCATTCAGACTCTCTGTGGGTTAGAGTGCTCAGGAATGCATGGGTTTGACAGGCGCCTGAACTGTGTGTGTGTGTGTGTACATGTGTAAATGAGTATACAACAGAGAGAGAGAAAGGGAGAGAGAGAGAGAGAGAGAGAGGTTTGGAAAGGGGTGTGGATGGATTTTTCCTGCCATTTTTTTCCCCTCCTACCACCTTTGCAAAGGTGCTCATTCAGGCTCGGAAACACACAATTGCCTACCTTTGCACACACATACTTTTCACCTTTCTATACACTAACACACTCAACACCCACGCACTCCCAGTCACATGTGCTCGCACTCAAAGAGAGCTCTGCACCCACTCACCCTGACACCCACACAACCACCCACACACTCACGTGCACTGCCAAATAGCTCTCCCTGCTTACCCTCCCACCCCCTGCCATGCACACACACACACTCACACACACTCTCTCGTGCACGCTAACAGTTTCACACTTAGCACCGGGTATTCGGATGATCTGGTTTCCTCTTTGTTTCTCGAGCGACCCACGGTGATAAAATAAACACAAATACGTGATAATCACATTCCAGACATTTCTCTCCTGCCGGTGGGAAGTTTCAACTGGTTTTCTGCAAGAGTTGGTGTGTGTGTGTGTGTGTGTGTGTGTGTGTCATGCACAGCCCCTGAGAGAAAAAAGGATAAGGAGAGAGAGAGAGAGAGAGAGAGGGAACAAAGAGATCTGGGGCGAAGTCTCACACATTCCTCAGTCCTGCCAATATCCTACCAGTACACTACACCATCACAGCTCAACACGCACACACACGCGCGCACGCACGGCAATGCACAGCCAGATCTGACTGACATCAGAATCAGAATAAAAACTCCGCAATTGCACTACATCTGCGGCATCAATCTAGCATGAAGAGTTGCACACACGTTTCTGCACACATATCATCAGACAACATTTCAGCAGAACCAGCGACATCCATAACATCAAACTAAAAAAAAAAAAAAAAAAAAAAATTATATGTTATTTAAAAGCTAATCGAAGCCGAAGACAATCCTGCTTTGCGTTATTAATAATAAGTGACTTTCCGTGATGGTGAGTTCACGGAGCGGCGGAAAAAGCGCGTGAAGGACAGGGTCGCAGCTCGGCGTGAAAGAGAAGATGAAGATGGACCTACCTGAGCACATGGCCGCATGGCACACACACTTCCTCTCTACACGCTTTGTTTCTCCTCCTCTCCGCAGCAAGCTTTTCCTCCGTCTCTCTCTCTCTCTCTCTCTCTCTCTCTGGTATTTCTCTCTCTGCTCTCTCTCTCTCTCTCTATACCTTCATCTCTCACTGTGCTCCTCTCTTCAAAGTTCTCCACTTTTTCAGAATACTAAAAAAAAAAAAAAAAAAAAANAAAAAACACTCCCTCGTTGTGCACCTCACTCTTCTCTCGCTCTCAACAAAGTTGTCTCTCTCTCTTTATGCAAGTGAGAGTGATCCATGAAGGCAGTCTTAACCAGAATGTCTCTCTCCTCCCCCATGCCGCATGGTGTGTGTGTGTGTGTGTGTGTGTGTGTGTGTGTGTGTGTGTGTGTGTTGCCAGTCACTCATCCTCCAAACAACTGACCTTATACATGTATCTATAAGCCGTTCTCTCGCTTTCTTTCTTACTCTTACATCTCCATTTGCACACGCGCGCACACGCGCAAGCGCTCATCTTTACAATTCACTCATTTGCGCTGCTGTTATTCTTCCTCCTCCATGGTAACAATAAGTCTTGACTATTAAATCAAACCTCCAGATCGTGTATTTTTCTCTCAAACAGTAACAACTCCGTGTTCTATTCAAAGAGGCTCTTTGCGGTTTTTGATTGGCAGCGCATCGGCGGAAAGCGCGGAAAGGTGATGGAAATTTGGCGATGTACCGGCGGCCGTGACAGAAAACCAACCTGGTCAAAGCGGCTTTATTGATGGTAACGAAGCTGCACAGTGTGGATGACAGTCACACACTCTTTCCTGAGATCCAGCAGCCGTGGGCGTCCCTGAGGTGGATGCAGGGAAAGCATAAATATATATATGTGTGTGTTGACGTTGCAATCAGAAATTCCAAACGTGGTTTCGTGGGGCAGCGGGAACCCAAACACGGCTCAGGGGCTGGGAGAGGGAATGAATGTTGTCCATAAACTTAGTTGTCTTTTCCATTCCCCCTCCTCTAAATATTATCCCGTTTCCACCGGGCTCCATAATATTATGGAAGGGAAGCGGACGGGGAATCCGGGCTTTCTGCGCGTGAAGGGACGGCAGTCACGGTCCGGTCCCGTGTGTTTGACGAACGAGCCGAGCATTCGCGTGTCTCGTCAAACATGACTTGTTTTTCCTGCCTTTCAATTTTGGCATGTAATTATGGCCGATCTGACATCTGACCAGAGGGAATTTCCTCCGGCGTGCTCCATAATAACACACACACACACACACACACACACACACACACACACACACNCACACACACACACACACCAGCCTGTCTCGCACCACGGTACACATTCTGTCCATCATCTGCACGTACACATCAGTGATGAGACGAGAAAGTGAGAAAATCATGGAGCCCAGCAGGACAGGATGATTCATAAGGCTGATTTTCTCCCTGAAGTACACTACACCGACTGTACAAACCCACAGAACAACAAACAAATTCATTTTTCTTTTTCTTTTTCTTTTTCTTTTTTTTTTTTTTGCTTTTGTGCAGCAGATTGAACCTTTTTTGCAAACAACCTTTCCACTGAATGACCATCCTGTATGCCCACCACCTCTTCGCATCCGCCCTTCTTCTCCCAGCCAGCTGTGTGCGAGGTGTGTGTGTATGGATGTGTGTGTGTGTGGGAGTGTGCGGGTGAAGAAGGACCACTCTGCGTGGGTTGAACAGTGCTTGGGCTTTCTCTGCTGTGGTGCTAATAGGCCTTTTTCTCCCCTCAGCAGGACACAGAGAGCTGTCATTTAAATGGCGGTAATGGAATGATGGAGAAGTGGATGGAATATGTGTGGGCGATGAGGACCTAGCACCTCCCTCTCTCTCTGCCTCTTGTTAATTTTTCCCTACTTGTGCTCTTGCTCATACTCTCTTTAATATTTACCTGCATGTTCTAAATGTCGACTCCAAGCCAATTCAAATGTCATGCTAACACCATGTTACAGATTGAAATCAGCATTAATTGGCGAGCAACAGACCTCGATTAGTCAATTTACTCAAGCTTACAGTTAGCGTAAGCATTTGGCGAATGCATTTCGTCGCCTGACATACTTCCTGTCTAAGCCCATATGCAGCAAACAACACAATCCTATTAATTGCATCAGAGTACATCACCATGTGAAATTACTTAATGAGTCTCTACTTTCCTGTCTTGATGTTAAAGCTCATGTATCTAACTATAAAGGCAGAAATCTCTGTCTGTCTGTCTGTCTGTCTGTGGCACCATTATTTCTAGAACCCGGCACTGTATGGAGTTGATATTTGGCAGGTTCATTGCTCAGGACCCAAGGATGTGCAGTGTCACGTGTGAAGTTGTTTGGATGAGCGGTTCTTGAATTGAGCTGTGCTGGTAAAAAGTAGTCCATACATAGCTGCATATGCTCCAGTCCAGTGGCATGGTCTCAACCCGACCCCATACAGCAAACAAAGCTAGCTCACGAGGACGTGCAGAACAAAATTACGGCAGGCTGCGGCGCACACCATAAAGTCCAGCCCTTTTCAAACAGGCCCGTTTTGAACAGGCACTGCACTAGTACTTCAAAAAATAAAGCAATACAGAGCACACCAATGACAATGAAAAAAGCACTTTCTAGAATTCTGCCCACTCAGAGACGCAACTGAGTGTTGTGTGATACTTGAACTAATTATGTCCAATGGGATTATCAGAAATTGAAAAGATAGAAGACAAAGGTTCACTTTTGGGGACCTTGCACAAATGTCACTGAAAGAGCCTGAATCACTGCGTCTTGAGCCTTACAAGATGTTTTTCTACTCTGAAAGCCCGCACCGGCAAGAATGCCTCCTAGAACTTTACCAACTCAACCACGTGATATTTGGACCAATCATGGTCAACAGAAGTAGAAAACCACAAAAGACAATAGTTTGCCTTGAAGGACCATACCAGCCATTTTGCATGTTTGAGCCTAATATATTCAGTTTTTATGCATGTTATGTTACTGACAATCATTTCCCAAAGGATAAAACTGTATTTCAGCTTTCCTGATATTTTGCAAAATCTCTTAATATTTCAAAATCAAATATTCAAGCAACACATCCACCTTAAAAATCAATGTTTCTCCTGCTAATAGTTACACAACCTTATGAAGTCACAGTCATTTAAATTTTTCGATAAACGCAGGTCTTCTTTTGGGACTATATTTCCCGGTAGAGACGTACATTCACTCCACGCTTTTTATTGCACTTAAATGCTAAAATTACATAACTTTGGAAAAAAAAAATCTGAATACACATCTTGTTCATGATGATGGATTAGCTATTTTAATAGCGTACCAGAATGAACTGAAACCAAAGGTGGTCTGGAAGGTAGGAAAAAACAAAAAAATCACTATTCCATAGTATCCTTAGGGAAATGGTTGTCAGTGACGTTACATGTATAAAAATTGAATATATTATAGGCTCAAACATGCAAAATGGCCGGTATGGTCCTTTAAGCACCTTGCACAAAGATCACCTGCATTGCATTGAACCTTGCAAAGGGTCTTTTTGTCCTGAAAGTTAAATATAAAACGTACTGGAGCCTTTAGATTCCTCTACTTTCTACCATTACTCATCGTGAGAATGTTGCGTTTTGTGACAATCAGGAAAAATTCTTAATACATTAAACTCACTGAATATCGAATTTGCATATTTTTGGGGGGTGGGAGGGGGTGGAAAGAATGATTCTAGGTAACTTCAAGAAGGAAAGAGGAAATCAGAGGAAAGCATTAAATGTCTCTGCATGATGATTTGATATTCTTTCATAATGCGGTAACAATCATTCAGTTATCTTTTTGGTTTGGCAGCGGCTGAGCTTGAGTGCCATCCAAACACATGGCAGAGAATTCACTCTGTGGGAGAGTAAAATATCCTCATGTGTGGAAGGAAGGCAATCGTCCAGCCAAGCTGCTACCATCAATAACACATTTCAGTGAAAGGAAATTTTCGGGCTAATTGTTAGACTGCCAGTTGTGTCAGCAACAACGCTGAAATTAAACAATCAAGATGATAAAATATTACTGTGTCTTCTCCATCAAAACAAAATGTTCCTGCATTAATAATAAAAAAACAAAAAAACATGAACAGCATGAAATGTTGACCAGAAAAATATATACACATATACATCAGCTTCATGTGTAACAGAACTCAGACTACTAGCCTTCACAAATCAGAAATCGCTCAGGTGCTCATATTACACAATCTTAGAATTTGACGAAGTTGTGACACAAGATGCATCACACCTGCGAGGAGACGACCGACGTTGGAAACCGATACCTGCAAAACTTTACAAGGAAGTGAAAATGGGCAAGACTTCAGTGCGATTTTTTCCAACATGGACCCAAACACAGACAGACTGCTTGCTGTTCCAATAGCGTGCATGCTGTTTTTTGCAGGAAAAGAAAAAGAAGAAGAAGCAGGAAGTCTGATTTTTCCATATCGGCCTTTAGCCTCTGGCGATTGCTCATTAATTCAAATTAATGTCAACATTTGATAATGTCAAATGGGTCAGGATTCAGCTAGGAATTGCTTGGACTTAAAGGACCATGCCGGTGGTTTTGCATGTTTGATCTCAATATATACAACCTGCATACACATTATGTAACTGACAACTATTTTCCAAAACATATTACTGGAGCAGAATTACTAGAATTGTTTTTCCTACTCCTACCTTCCAGAATGCCATTGGTTTCAGTTCATTCCAGTACCCTATAAAAATCAACTTGAAGAGACTTGAAATGTGCTTGAGATAAATAATCCATCACAGAGAACACGACGAGTCAAAGTAGCTTTATTGAACCACCGTGGAGGAAAATGTATGTCTCCACCAGGTAATATAGTCCCAGGAGATGACTGCTTTTACCAAGAAATTAAAAGGGACCGTCCCTTCTGCATTCTCACCTATGTGTTAACAGGTGAAACATTGATTTTTAAGGTGGATGTATCACCTGAACATTTGATTTTGAAAGATTAGAGGATTTTGCTAAATAAGTTAAACTAAAATACAGTTTTATGTTTTGGAAAATGGTTGTCAGTAATGTAATGTACTTATTGGGCTTAAACATGCAAAATCACTGGTCCATTAGCCCGTGTCAGTGAAGATGAGCATGACCTAACACTTTTTTTAGGTCTGGAATATCAAATTATGCAGTCTGAACTTGTCATAAACGAGACTAAAGAACAAGACATGGCCACATATTTAGATAAAAATCCATATTAGTGATAATGATCTCAGTTTCTTTTCACATCAACTGAAACTTACAACAGCCTCTGATATTTTGGATATTGGAGCAAAAGAACAAATGACTGTGAGATAAAGTATTGTTTTAATTTTTTCCAGAGAAATCAGATATTGCTGCTTACATCATGTACTGAAAGGTACTTTTGATGCTTGTTATGCTGTGGCGTGATACGGTTGAGGTCTTTGATGAAGGGATTGTCCATGGGAAATCCTCTGAGAAATGGCACGATTCTGCTGATGGTAAATGACGCAGTTTGTATCTTTATAACCGACTTTCACAGCTCATATTTCCTTCTGATTATGATGATTATAAATCATTTTGTTTACTTTTGTTTTGTCAGACTGGGAAAACAAAAGTAATAGAGAATTGGTTGAAAACAACAAACTGATTAGTATCACAAACCTAAAAAACTGGAAATTTAAACTCTTGATTTCCCTCTTAAATTTCCCCTGAAGAATCCTTAAATTTAAAACCCTGTTTCAACTCTACATTAAAGCCCTTTAAAAAATATATTTTATACAGATTTCCTTAAAAATTCTTTCTGCCCTTTGTTGAAATATCTTTGAAAACTTTCTTCTAGTTTAATATAAACTAAACTTCTGTTGGTTTTAAAAGCTTGACTGCATAACATGCATTTGCAAAAATGGACACACAGGTGAGCATTTAAAGGAGCATACCGGTGATTTTACATGTTTGAACCCAATAAATATGACGTGCATACACATTATATTACTGCCAATCATTTTCTAAAACATAAAACTGTATTTTAGTTTTTGTATTATTTAAAAAAAATCCTCTAATCTTTTCAAATCAAATGGATACACACATTAAAATTGAATGTTTCGCCTGCTAACATGTATGTACGACTGTAGAAGGGATGGTCGTTTTAAATTTCTTGGTAAATGCCGTCTTCTCCTGGGACTATATTTCCTGGTGGAGACATACATTTTCTTCTGTCCAGCTCGTGTTGCCCTGGTTAAATAAACTAACTTAAACAAAAAAAAAAAAAAAAAAANAAAAAAAAAAAAAAAAAAAAATAGAAGTTGTGTTTGCTGTGATGGATTATTTTTCTCAAGCACCTTTTAAATCTCTGCAAGTCGATTTTAGCAGCTTACTGGAACGAACTGAAAGCAATGGAAGTCAGAAAGTTCTATAAAATAATTCTAATATACACAATAATATAATAAGATAACCTCTCCAGTAATATATTTTGGAAAATGGTTGTGCAGATTGTATTTATTGGGCTTAAACATGCAAAATAAGCAGTATGCTTCTTTAACAATATAGAATAAAACATTTTGTTAAACCTCATAAAAAAAAGGCTAACAAATAAATGACAAATAACCTAATTTTAGCTGGTATTATGGACCATATATAATGATTCAAATTTTTTTTATTATTTATTTATTTATTTTTTGTAATGTAAATTTATTTCATGGGAATGATGTAGATTCTTCATTTAGTAAGTTGGTGTTGCGTAAGTTTAGTTTAGTTTTGTATCAGGAGACACACATGGTGGATCGGGGGCTTCTCCCCTCCTCTTCTGAGAGAAGGGTGGTCCCATCAACTTCTCACTGACAGGAAACGCTCGCCACAAACCGACGTCTGCTCCCACCCTGAGCATGCACACACACACACACACACACACACACACACACACACACACACACACACACACACATNACACACACACAGATTAACGACAAGATTATCACACTTTATGCACCATGTGACTGCAGCAGCCAACTATCACACACTTATTCATGTGCAGCTGCTACCTGTATGGCTGCAGCATTAAGAGTGATATACTGAAAGAAATGCTGCTTTCACACACACATGTACGTGTGTGTCTGTGTGTGTGCGTAAGTTATTTCCCTTCACCCTGGAGAGGGGATTCCCCCATTTTTTCTTTCTGCAAAGGGACGCTGAGCCCATGTCCTGGCTGAGAGAACACCTCTCACCCAGCGCTGGAAACTTTTCTTATCCTCGAACAATCATTCCTCCTTCTCAAGATGTTTTTTTAAATTAAAAAAAAAAAAAAAAANTAAAAAAAAAAAAAAAAGTCATACTGTAAGAGAATGTTACATAAATATGCTGTATCTTTTTCTTTCAACCCTTTTATTAAAGCTATATGTTTACACTGAGTGAAATGTTCAAACCCAAGGCCATGTTTTAATGGCTCGTTTATTAAATCAAAAGGAAATATAGAAGCGATGTGGATCATTTTATACACAATTTCTCAAAATTCAGTCTGACATAACTTATAAAATATAAGTTTTTGATCTCTGCTGTAATAAGACCCAGAAATTAAAGTTCTGTTGGTTTTAACAGAATGTGTCTGTAAAGATAGATACACATTGGTGAGTATTTAAGAGGTTAAAGTTTTGGAAACTAAAGCCATTTTGAAAAATTTCTTTCATTTATCACATTAAAAAAAAAAACTAAATTTTTTTTTTTTTTTATTTTACTACAAATCTTTACATCTCCAAATTGGATGGATGGATGGATGATGGATGCAGCTAGTTGAACCTTCACTGCGATGTTGAGGAGCCACTAGAGGAAAAAGTCAATGGGACTTTTAGACCAGCAGAGAGGCTGTGAGCCATTTTGATTCAGTAAATGATTTGTTTGCAGGGGTGAAGAACTCAAACTTTAGCATGGGAGGAGCTACAGAGAACATCGCAATTAGCATTTGTCTGCCACGATGTTACATAAGCTTTGTTGAAGCGCATTGGTCCACTTGCTGGCTTCCTAAAAACTCCTGTACTTTTACTTTAGGATAATAAAAGAGGCTTAATTTTCTGAGTGTGAAATTTGCTAATACTGATGATAAATGATTAAAGCCTTAGACTCCATTCATGGTTTGCATTGAATTGAAATTTGTATCCAGCTACCTTATCCAGATAAGCAAAAATGCATGTTAACACAAGGCGTAAATGCGTGCAGAATGCAATGTGATGAGAGCTGAAGCTAGTTTGGATGTGGTCTGCTTGCACTGTGATTGTTAACCAGGTATAAATGCAATCCATGCAGCTGCAACACATTTGTGAGATTAAAATCCATCCACAGGTTAAAAATGTTCCTCCACCTTTTCTTCCCAGCTCCGCTCACTTTCATTAATAAAGTTATTTTGAATCGATAGATTTCCTGTACCTGGGTACCCACACCTGGAATGCAGCCCATACCAAAAAAAAAAAAAAAAAAAAAAAAATTGGATGAAGCTCATCAATGCAGAAAGGAGGAAATAGACTTTAATAGTGTTAAGACTGACTTACTGAAATCTGATCACAATGCAGGCAGGATCCAGATAATAAGGACACACTTAATGCAAGATGTAAAATGAGAAAAACCATAGAGTGAGAATATAATAATTCTGGTTAGGGGCCAGTTTTGCAAAATGAAAGGAGACCAGATAAAAAAAAATAAAAAAAATCATCTAATAGCGGTAATGGCATTGATTNAAAATGAAAGGAGACCAGATAAAAAAAAATAAAAAAAATCATCTAATAGCGGTAATGGCATTGATTTCTTTTCTTTCTTTTTTCTTTTTTAACACTAATATATTAAAATCAGTTTTTCTGGCATAAACACATCAGATGACATGCTGCTAAACGACAGGCAAATTCTCTCTCGTCCTGTGACAGACGAGCTGTTATCAGTGACAGGCACATTAAACTGTCTTATCCTTGCCGTTAATGCATCTCACAAATAGCATGTGTCCATCTTATCTGTTGACTCATAACAGCAATTGATATGTAATCCATAGATTTCCTTTCAGGCAGCAGTTTGGAAAAAAATGTCCTCACTAAAACATCCTCCATGATTCCAAACTTGCAAACTTTATCCATCCACAAAGGGTTCACAATTTTTTTTTTTTTTTAGCAAACTCTTAGGTCATGTGACATGCTGCAGCTGTAACCTTTTCTTGAACTGCTACTTCCAGAACGTTTGCTTCAAGTCTCCTACAAGTTTTCAAAGCTGCTATGGTTTCTGTCTGTGCTGACTGGAAGTTAGCACGCTTTGTCACTTTATGTTTACAGCCATGCAAACTGCAACTACTGTTGGCATATTAAGCATTAAAGGGCCATGCCTGCGATTGTGCATGAGCCTAAAATATTCAATTTTCATACATGTTACGTTACTGACAATCATTTTCCAAAGTATAAAACTGTATTTCAGCTTTCCTGATATTTTGCAAAACCTCTTAATCTTTCAAAATCAAATATTCAAGCAATACACCCACCTTAAAAATAGATATTTCCCTGCTAATAGTTACGCAGCCTTATGAAGTCATGATCAATTTTTTGATAAACACAGGTCTTCTTTTGGGACTATGTTCCCCAGTGGACATTCACTCCACGCTTTTTACTGCACTTAAACTCTAAAACTATGAAACTTCTGGTGATGATGGATTACCTATCCCAAGAATGTTTCAAGTATCAGCAAGTTGATTTTAATAGCATACCAGAATGAACTGAAACCAGTGGAGGTCTGGAAGGTAGGAAAAACATTTTTAACTCACTGTTCCAGTAATATGCTTTGGGAAATGATTGTCTGTAACGTTACATATATGAAAATTGAATATATTAGGCTCAAACATGCATGATTGCCGGTATGGTCCTTTAAAGTTAAGCATCATCACGTGGCCAAACTATAAAAGCACTTGGCCCGGTTTGCTCTGAATTGTTGAGTCTCAATATCGACTTTTCTGTTTTTGTCGCCTCTGCTCGTCTTTGCTTGCTAGCAGGCAGCCAGCTGGCATCAACACGTCAATGGACCACCAACTGTTGTGCTGCCAGTACGCTGAACATAACCAGTTCCCATCATGTCACCTGGAAATCTATTAAAATAATGTCACATTAATTTCCAAATAAACATTTTTAATCCAATCCTTGGAATTCATTTGATGATATTTATTTAATCATAAATTCTTTGGGATTCAGACGACTTTCGGGCGCCGTCAGCACGGATGTGAGCTGGACTTTGCGACAGACTTTGAGGAGATATTTTGGACTCTGATGGATTCAATCCGCTCCGTTTCATTCATAGACTCGTGGCCTTTCGCTGCCACATGAACAGAAATAGTTGGTTGTGATTTAAAGCAATAGCGTTGTGCTTTATTTTTCTTATGCCCCGCCAAACCTTTCCACCCAGGCTGAGGTGAGTCTGGCTCGTTAGTGGGGACCCCACCTGNTATTTTTCTTATGCCCCGCCAAACCTTTTCACCCAGGCTGAGGTGAGTCTGGCTCGTTAGTGGGGACCCCACCTGTCCCATTACATTACCCATCAGACGTGTGTGGGAGTGTTTGTGCAAGTGTGTGTGTATATGTAACAGAAAAAAGAAAGTGCAATATGTACAGTAAATGAATGCATATGTGCAAGTGGACAGGTGTGTGTGTGTGTGTGTGTGTGTGTGTGTGTGTGTGTGTGTGTTATAACACCGTTGTTGGAATTTCCCCACCTGAATCCTGTCAGCTATCCCTGATTCAACTGTGTTTGCCTAAAGCAAAGCAATTACTGAGTTCTTAATCATTACAGTATTTGGTTCCTTTACTTGCTGATGGAAATCAAAACTAGAGAGAAACACACGAGCTGCTGCCGGGTAAAAGTTTTCAGTAAAGGTAATATGCTCCGTTTTTGACTCCTCTGCACATGTATTACTGTAACAAACTGACTAGACCAACCTGACAAGGCAAAACGATGGGGAATGTTCTAGATAAACACACACACACTGCAAATAAGTGCCTAACCTAAAACTAATCCTTATTCTGCCCTAATAAACTATGACATCTTCATATAAATACATGTACTTTTATATTGTGAGTGAAAAGTAGAACAGATGCTTTAATCCTACAAAAATACACTCTCCTGCACAGGAAGTTATTTCTTTCTACAGAAGCAGCAACAGTTCTTTGTTCAAAATAAACAGAACGGGTCTTAACATAAGCTACATGAACAATGAAAAGACCAGCAGATACATACAGAAATTCAAACCTCATCACCAGAAAAATCCAAGCAGCTGATGAGGGGATTCATCCAAGCTGTGAGTTCTGGGGGTTTTTCTGCATAGAGTTTGCTTTTTCGCTCTGTGTTTCTGTGTAAATTTCCTTTGGGTGTCCAGGCTTTCTCCCTCAGCTCAAATATATGCAGATTTGGTGAACTGGAAATTCCATATTCCTGTAAAAGTGAAGGTAGCGCAAATGAGTTTTTCTGTGTCTGTGTGTTAGCCCTGCAATAGAATGGAGATCAATGGCCACCAATGTCCAATGGATACGCTCTAAATTCCCGTGACCCTGCGTAGGATGAGTGGATATAGAGTGAGGATGGATGGAAAGTTAAAGACAAAAAAGCAGCTGATTGGCTCGTAAATTCTGTTACTGTTAAGTCTGGTTTAAAGGACCATATTGGCCATTTTGCATGTTTGAGCCTAATATATTAAATTTTCATACATGTAACATNTAAAGGACCATATTGGCCATTTTGCATGTTTGAGCCTAATATATTAAATTTTCATACATGTAACATCACTGACAATCATTTCCCAAAGCATACTACTGGAACGGTGGATTAATTTTTTTCCTACCTTCCAGACCGTCATTGGTTTCAGTTCATTCTGGTACGCTATTAAAATCAACTTGTTGATACTTGAAACGTTCTTGGGATAGGTAATCCATCATCGCCAACAAGACGTGTATTCAGGTTTTTTTTTTAGAAGTTGTGTATTTTAGCATTTAAGCGCAATAATGAGTATGTCTAATATAATGAATATGTCATGAATATGTCTCCACCAGGGAATATAGTCCTAAAAGAAGTCCTGCGTTTATCAAAAAATTTAAATGACCATGACTTCATAAGGCTGCGCAACTATTAGCAGGAGAAACATGGATTTTTAAGGTGGGTGTATCACTTGAATATTTGATTTTGAAAGATTAAGAGAATTTGCAAAATATCAGGAAAAATGAAATATCCTTTGGGAAATGATTGTCAGTAACCTTACTTGTATGAAAATTGAATATATTAGGCTCAAACATGCAAAATGGTGGTATAGTCCTTTAATGGTTACATGAGAATTGGTGTGGACAACATGATGTAACTGCGGCCCAAACAGCTGGCAGAGGAGGCTGCTTTTGAAGATTGTTCACTCAATTTATGTATTTTTGGAATGTAAATGTGCCTTCATCAATGATTCGCCAAGCGAAGAGGTGTAGAGGAAGGGAGAGAGAGAGAGACAGAGAGAAGAGAGAGAGAGAGAGGTTACTCTTTTCGTCTCACAGCCAGTGCAAGCAACAACAATTCCTCCTCTGCGTTAACAATTCTCTTTTTGCTGTCTCCATGTTTATCTGTGAGCGACTGAAACAAAGTTTTTCTGTGTCCGCTGGGTTTGTTTTGGTGTTTGGGATAAGTGCAGCTTTGTCCTACAGCGCCACCAACAGACCGGAGTTCAAGTGTGAGATCGTTGTGCACGATTGTCGCAAAAGTGCAAGAACCGTCCGTGAATGCCTGGACACATCGATGGTCCTTTTCAAAGCCGTCTATGTCCACATGTCCACGCCCATGTCCATGTCTGCATCATATCAGCATTTAAGCATAAATCAGGCTTTAATTAGGCTGGTTTATGGTCACATTACACTATAATTACACTTTATAATAAGGTATTCCAACCTGTGTGTAGTTACTAAGGAAACTAACTTAAAAAAAACTTAAAAACAAACTATTTTAATATTTGGCTATATATAGTTTGCTGCATACTAAACACAACAACTTACTATTTACAAAGTCTTACCTTATGTCATCTATACTTTCTATTTCTTCCTGTTCTACACACACCTGATTAGCTAAATCAGGTGTGTTTAGCCAACCAGTATCTGGGAGGCACCAACTATTGATCAAGTGAACATTTGGTTTATTAAATCAGGTATAAAATATGTAATACAAGTAAAACATGTAGTGAAGTATAACACATCATTATCAAATTAATATTTCTTATTAGATATTACATATATTAGATATTAGATATTACATGTAAGATGCAAATTTTTACCAAAATTCTCATTCAATGTTCCAAAGAAAACAAAAACCATGCAGATTATTAACTGTATATTGTAAGGTTCTAACTGTAAACTATCCTTATACCTCAAATCAACATCACTCCTAATTTGTAAAACTAAACTGAAACGTAAGAATACAAAATAACTCTTACTGAGGAATTTGGATGGTAAGTGCAGAATCACACACACACACGCACACACATCTGCCATCCTCCGTCTTCTCCCACCACCTCCCCAGGGTTACGTGTCACACGGTATAAATGCTGGATTCTCCTCCTCCGCCCTGTGTATTTAACCCCGTATCTCACCTGTGTGTGTTTTCTATGATTCAACAGGAACACAGCCAGAGAAATACCTGCTGAGCCAGATGGATGCTGGAGGATTCGGCCGTTGTGTGGATGATGATATGGAGGAGGCAGAGCACCCAAGGGAGCCCCCAGCTCCCTGGATATGAAGAATCATCCACCTTTATGCATCAGCATTTCCTCCTCTCCCTAAATGCCTTCACACCTACATCGTCCTCCACCCTCGTCTTTCCCTGTCCCAGCGCTCTCTTCCTCCTCATCCTCCTCCATCTTCCTCCCTCCTCTCCCCGTCGTGTCAAAGAGAAAAATACTGAATTCTTTCTTGTGTAGAACAAATTTAACAGAGTTGCTGAAGTGATGTCAGAAGGATGTAGTTTTGATTTTTAGATTACGTAACGTTACATAATTGCTGCTGTAACTTGGTGCTGCTGCTGTGAGAACATTTGGAAGAGTGTGAACTTGTGCTTGTTATATTATTATTAAAAAATTAAACGTCAGTTGACATTTAAAGGACCATAACATCCGTTTTGCATGTTTGAGCCTAATATATTCAATTTTCATACATGTAACGTTACTGACAATCATTTCCCAAAGCATTACTACTGGAATGGTGAATTAATTTTTTTTCCCCTACCTTCCAGACCTCCATTGGTTTCAGTTAATTCTGGTACGCTATTAAAATCAACTTGTTGATACTTGAAACGTTCCTGGGTTAGATAATTCGTTATCGCCAACAAGACGTGTATCCAGATTTTTTTTTTAAAGTAATATAATTTTAGTGTTTAAGCGCAATAAAAAGCATTAAGTGAACGTATGTCTCCACTGGGGAATACAGTCCTAAAAGAAGACCTGCATTTATCAAAAAATTTAAATGAGCATGACTTCATAAGGCTGCGTAACTCTTAACAGGCGAAACATTGATTTTTAAGGTGGGTGTATCGCTTGAATATTTGATTTTGAGAGATTGAGAGATTTTGCAAAATATCAGGAAAACTGAAATACAGTTTTATCCTTTGGGAAATGATTGTCAGTAACGTTACATGTATGAAAATTGAATATATTAGGCTCAAACGCACAATGGATGGTATGATCATCCTTTAACATATGAAAAGAATTGTGCCTTTTATTGAGCTACAAGATAATTTAGCCTATTTTCCAAAAACGTACTGTATGTTTTTTTTTTGNTTTTTTTTTTTTTTTTTTTTTTTTGATGGTTCTGAAGATGTTTTCATTAGATTCTCCTGTGCTGAGATTTGTTCGGAGCATATTTTACCTGGAAACTCTTTGAGATTGCACCATTTTTCAGATTGCGGTTCAGATGGAACCCTGAGGACCACCGAGGATGCAGATACACAATGTGACATGGTAACAACTGATTAAAAAAAAAAAAAAAAAAANAAAAAAAAAAAAAAAAAAATGAGGAGCCGAGCTGATTGAAACAGAAGAGACCATGATTGGTCATAACCATGGTGACACCTGCAATGGTGGCGCTGTAATCCATCATAGTGAACCAAACATTGTTCTTATTTTTTGTCGAAGTTACTTAATTTTTTAATGTTTTTAACATTTTAATGCAGGTAAAAAATTGTTCCTGGTAGTGCATTCACATGCTATGATGAAGAAAGACAACAGAGATTTCACATTCAGCTGCCAAATGGCATTACAATCACAAGCTATGATGTTGAGAACCTGAACACAGAAGACAACTATCCAACATGGATGTCGTTAAAAAAAAAAAAAAAAAAAAAAAAAAAAAGACAGAGATCTCATAAATGAGATAGCTGATAGCATTAAAATCCAGCAAAACTCATTTTTGGCTAACTTCCAAGCAGTAACACTGTTATTCAACCTAATTCACACAACAGTATTGAACAGTATTGTTCCTCTGTGTCAAATTCAGACGTCCTCTGTGCTTGGATAAGCGAGACTGGAAGACCAGCATGTAAGCACAGGATTATTCAGCACACAAAGTCTTTGAAGAAGAAGGAGGAGGAGCAGAAGAAGAAGAAGAAGAAGAAGAAGAAGAAGAAGAAGGAGCAGAAGAAGAAGAAGAAGAAGAAGAAGAAGAAGAAGAAGAAGCAGAAGAAACCTTGTAAAAGTAGTTACAGTTGAGTTCAAAAGAATGTCAGAGAGAGGAACTCAGACAAGAAGATGATTACACTTTACAGAACGACTGTTGCACCGTATCAGTCTGAGCCTTACCAGAGAAATCAAAATGATTTGTCTTCACCATGCGAACATGCGAGTTAGCAGGCGAAACATTGAATTTTAAGGCTGTTGTATCATCTGAACATTTGATTTTGAAAGATTAGGTGATTTTAACGACATAAGATGAAAACTAAAATACAGCTTTACGTTTTGGAAAGCGGTTGGCAGTAATGCGATGAGTATGCAGATAGTATTTATTGGGTCCTTAAAGGACCATACCACCGGTATGGTCCTTTAAGGATGATGCAGATGACAGGACTGTGCATCCTGACTGATATAGAATTGAATTCTCTACACAGAACATTCAGGGTAGGCTGGGTTTATAGTTTTGGGGGGAAGGATACGGTGAGTGATGACTGTATTGGAAACTATTGACTGATGGATGTAATGAGGCTCCAAATATCTACCAGAGCCTGATTCATTTTCAAAAAGAGAACCAACCCTGACCTGAGACAGACTATGTATTACTGGACTGGATCCAAAATGCGATCGAACCTGAATCGGCACAAACGGAAACAGAAGTCTAACGCTTGCAGCAACATGAAGGAACACCAGCTGCTGATCTGCTTTTCTTTTAACTCTCAGAGAGAGTTAAAGTTCTCCTGCATTCCAAGTTTGTGCTCTTTGTGCTCTTCCTCAAAAAAAAATCTAATTTCCACACACTGCATCATCAAAACTGATAGCGAGTCCACTCAGGTCCACGTGGGTATAAGACATACTGACACACAAACACAAGATTTGAGGCAATGTGGACCAGACCCAATTAGACTGGATTTGGATCAGTCTGACTTAGGTCCCAGGCTAATTTCCAAGGAACCACATGGACCCATAAAGATCTAATTCATTCATATTCATCTCTCTCTCTCTCTCTCTCTCTCTCATTCTGCCTCTTCTCCTTATCTTTTGTTACTCATTTCTCTACTACACACACACACATACACACACACACACACACACACACACACACACACACACACACACACACACANACACACACACGCAACACTATATCCTTCATCATTCCCACCCAGTATTTCAAACCAGTCATTCCTAGAGTGTGTTTGGCACCATCAGAACACAATCGTCGAGCCCCTGTCGATGGTATCTGAATATTTGCAGCTTCAATTCAACCTCGAGGCGTCAATGTCACTTCTCTTAACAGAAAAACCATAATGGGAATTGTAGGATTTTGGAAGCAGACAGTAAGAAAGAAAAGGGAGGAGAAAAAGTGAGGAGCGCTGTTTGGTTTCCAAGCAACAGTTACGCCGGGTGCAGCCAGAGCCGCAGGGTGGGTTCCTGAGTTCCCATGTTCCTGCCTTCATCTCCACATTCTCTTCCTGAGGAATTTGACCCGCCTGACCTCTGTGAATACGTCTGGATTTACCCTCCCCTCTGACACACAATCACAGCGCACTGTAATCGAAAGCCTTTATGAGAGCAAATCTCACTCCCTCTCTGCTGCCTCTTCATCACAGAGGCAGCCCAAGCTACAAAAGCCATGCAAAGCCGACACACGGCCTAGTTTTTTTTTAAGATCATTTGCGTACAGTATGCTATTAGGTGTGTAACCCGTTTTATATGGATAAAAAAACACTTAAAATAGACCCATTTTCACCATGACACACACACACACACACACAAAAAATATAAAAGCATGAGATCCACCAGGAAATATTTCCTTTTCAGAAATTTACCACAGCAAAAACAGAGAAAACAAAGAGATAATAATTGCCTCGAGTGGAGAGATATTCCGAATCTGCAGAGGGCCTATAATTAAAAAAAAAAAAAAAAAAAAAATAGCATAAAGAAGCACAAGAAAATAATTACACAAATTATAACACATGTTGCACATCTCAGCAGCACTTCTGACAGCCGTGAACGATCAGGGACAAAAGAAGTGCAGGTCACCTGTTAATGGACCAATAGAAATCTCTGTCCTTGTCGTTGAAAACTACTAATACAGCATCGCGACGACAGAAAAACCATGGAAGGCGATGGATGGGGAGACAGATCTGTTCAAGTGTGTGTATTTGTGTATATGGCATGACAGTGTGTGTGTATGTGTGTGTGTGTGTGCCTGCAATGGGGTGAAACATGGAGGTGTACGGGGGACGATCAGACAGAAGGCCATCTGAGAGTAGGTACACACTCCATCTGGACACACATTCACTGTGAAAAAGAGTGTGAAAGAAGAAGAGAGAGAGAGACAGAAAGAGAGAAGGTGAGATTATAATGTTGAATTTTTAAAAAGCAACCTGAACAATTTTTTTTGCTGTCGCTTGTCGTTTTGACTGATGTTTTTCCATTTTATTCATGTTTGGCGTCATAGTCATCTGCATATGTTCCAAAGGGATTTATTTATCATTTTGAGGAAAAGTAATTGTAGCAAAGTGACTGGGAAAAATTCAAACATTAAAATTTTAAAGGGCTGGTTCAAGAAATACACCAGGAATGTGTTAATTTGGCTTGTTTGTCAGTTTAACCAGTAAATAATGACAAAAGCAACCTGAGAAAATAAAACCTTAGAGCAGCTCCAGAGCTAAATGATGAGTAATCTTAAATATGTACTAAATAGTATATAGTAAGTATATCTTTACTAAATATATTATAAATATACCACATCGTTCAGGCAGTTTTCTGTAGGATTTTGGTAAAATGTACAAAAGATATTTTGCAATATTGCAGTAATTACTGGGCACTAATTTAACTGATTGTATAGGAATTTATGTAGTGTAATGGCCACTCCCATTTCCTCTTCCTCTTTATTCCTTTGCTCAGATAAATTATAAGGTTCAGCCATTTGCACATGATGTGGTAAAATACTTCTTTTCTGTGCTGTTCAGCGGTGTGACTTTGATGCTCATTTCAGGCTCATTAGTGGGCTCCTATCTGTCTCATTACATTACATTATGTTACAGCTTTCTAATGTGCAACCAATGAGAGAAGAGAGACAAGTTTAAGTTTATTTGGATGGATCAATATCACATACAAGCGGTGGGATTCCTAAAAAAAAAAAAAAAAAAAAAAAGGTAACAGCAAGCAAGGGCTGGACGATATCGATTTAATCGATTAATTTGATTTTACATTTTGGCACTATGTGTAAAATGGCTGAATTGCCAAATACAGATTTAAAAAAAACAAACAAAAAAACTAGTATCTAGCTATTTTTAACAGGAAGTGCAGCAGCAGGTCGCCCCCCATCAAACAAGTCTGTCCATCACGTTCATTGATGCCACGCCCACAAAGCTTTCAGCAGGTCAGACGTGCTGTCAAGATGCAACAAACACTTTGACTGAACATGAGCTCGTTTTTAAAATAGGAAATGTCACTTCAGTGGTTTGGAAGTGGTTAGGTTTTGAGCTTCACAATGTTGAGCAAACTGTTGTATGTAAACTTTACAAATGTATTTAGGCAGCTGCAATAGAAACATGCAGCTGAGTGGCAGCAGTGTGGCACTGCAAGATGCAGATGCTGCAGTCAAAGCGCCGTGAAAAAGCAAATGGTTAGCTGCATCATTTTCCAGTGTCATGGCATCTGATCAGAGGGTCTTCAGTACGGTGGGAATATTCAGTGCTTGAAGTGGGCTGATATGCACCAGTACGCAGTACCGGGACCCCTCTGATTTTCATTTTAGAGTACCTGCACATTTTCGGGCGTACTGGAACCTCTCATAAATCTTCTGGCATGGACTGGCCATCGGGACCACCGGGACTTTTCCCAGTGGGCCGATGGGACTGTGGGCCGGTAAATGCGTGACTTTTTTTTTTTTTTTTTTTNTTTTTTTTTTTTTTTTTTCGACCTGGCCCATAAAACGCAGAAAGACCACGTGAGTGGCCTTTTGTTTCTCAATTGATACCGGCCCAATCACATCCCACGTAGGCCCCCTTCTGTCTCTGTAACTGAGAGACACAGAAAAAGTAAATCGTGTCAGTGTGTAAATGGACAGGAAAATGAATGCGAAGAAACGTAAAGGAGGTGCGGAAAAATTGCGGAAGAAAAAAACTGAAGGCTTTACAGCAAGATGCTGCTACGTGTGCAAAAGTTACATACATGCATGTTTGCTGCAACATCAGTGTCAGCACCATCAAACCCGCAGCAGCAGCCAGAGAGGGACAAAGAGAGGGACACAGTCCTACCACGGAGAGACAGACAGAATGCAGGAGGAGACTGTAAGTTCAATGCAGAGGTAACAAGGTGCATAGGAAAAAAAAAGATGCATAGGGCCCTAGCATCAGTCAATCAGTCAAGCTAGCATTGGAATCATAAATAGTAGACATCAAACACTTTTTCCCTCATGTCACCATAGTTGCAATAAGAATAACTGCTGAGTAGCAGGAAAAACTAGCATTTGATGCTAGTTTACTGCTTAACCCAAGTTACTGAATCAACCATCAGTCAACTATCAGCTACCCTCAATTAGCTAAACCTCCTGCCATAATAACTTTTATTTGGTCATTTATTTTTGGGTTGCGTGAGCTTGTTTTCAAAATGGAAATAAAAGAACATTTTCTAAAATTAACGCATAATATATGTTCCTTTAAATATGATTAACACAAAATTATATGTGTCCTCAAATACTTCTTCATTTATTTTATATTTTCTGACTGTTTTCACACAGAAGTCCTTAAAATTGTCCTCTGGTGTGACACTATTTCTAATCAAAATATTTTATTTAGAAACTGTAAATTAAAGGGAAATATACACAGTAATAATCATGTTTGTCCTGATTAAGTATCAGCATTTGCAACACCTGATTTGAAAGTAAAAACATTTCATTCTGTTACTCAGTGAAGTACTTGTAAGGAGAAAAATTAAAAATTCTCATTAAAAATTCTGTTATTTTTACAATAAAAAGGTCAAACCAACCTTTTCAATGTTTGTTTACAATAAATAATACAACAGTAGAGAATTTTTTTAATTAAACATGTTAATTGTGTCACACCAAAGGACGTGTGTGTGTATGCCATTCCCTGTTTTGGACTGTACGTAAACTGTTCCTATGGATTCCATGCAATGTTATACAAATGAGGCACAGGGATGGGCAACTTTGATGAGGACAGGGACCAGTAAAATTTAATTCCCATGGTACACATAGAAAGACCTACAATTTTATTTAAAAGTAATTTATTTTATTATTTTCATACAGAAAATACTTATTTTAATTATGATTTTTTAAAATTAGTTTGGAACAAAACAAAACAAAACAAAAAATCGAGGTTAAAATCGAGAATCGTACGGTGGCAAAGAGAGCTCACCGTACGCTACTTAGAAAATGAACACCACATGTTCATCTATTTGACGACACACTCACCGCATTTACTGAAACACCGCAAATATCACGTAACACAAATGAATAAAAACATAACAGAAAATCATGAAAGCACAAAACATAATGGAAGGACATGAAAACACAACGGAAGTTTAACGGAAACTTTATGAGCAGGACACAGCACAGAAGCGAGAAACAAGAAGTATTTAAGCTTTAATATTTTGATTGTGGAATTCATATGTAATTGGATAAATTTGTATTTGTAGTGTCAGGGTCCTCAGTTATAAAAAAAAAACGTGTAAATGTGCAGTTAATATATCTATAACATATGAACTGCATATTAAAGCTGAAAAACACTTACTGTACTTTTTGTTTCCAACACTTGCAGTAAGTCGGCAGCACCTGCTTCTGTGCTGTCCCGCTTTCAAAGTTTCCCGATAAACTTGTGTTTTTATTCACTTTTGTTGTGTTTTCATTATCTTCCGTTTTCTTTTCATTATTTTCCATCTTGTTTTCATTATTTTCTGTTGTGTTTTCATTATCTTCCCTTGTGTTACATGATATTTGCGGCGTGTTCATTTTCTGTGTAGCATGTGGTGAGCTCTCTTGGCCACCGTAGAATCCTCCATAAGTGTGAAAAAAAATCGAGGTTTTATTTGTAGGCCATCCCTACAGCAAGGTCACGCTAAATAAGCTCTGTGATGATTGAAGCTAGTTCATAAACCTTCACATACAATAATCAGCGCGTCATTGTCTGGTTTCAGCATGTTAATGAGCTGCTTCATATCTAAAGCCACAATTTATTCTGCATCATCTGGTGTTGAAGCAAAAACTGGCATGTTAAATCAGCAAAGGAAACTTAAATATTTCTGCTTTAGAGCTCACAGTTTAAAACCAGGACACTAATGTAAGAGAGATTTACACCACATATTCCACATCAGTGTATGGGAGCTGTGTGTGTGTGTGTGTGTGTGTGTGTGTGTGTGTGTGTGTGTGTGAGAGAGAGAGAGAGAGAGAGAGAGAGAGAGAGGGAGACTTGAGGAAGAGGCATAACATCATGAGAATGTGTGAGATTGGATCAAAACTGGCCATTTAAATACACTGACTGATCAGCTTTGAGGGATTATAAAATAAAATGTATTGATCACTAATACCATATGAGGCAAATACACTTAAAATGTGACTCAGATTTCACACCAAAATTTACCACCAGAATGAAACAGATCTTAATTTTTGTGTGACAGTGTTTTATGAATCATTTCTTCAACTTGTAAGGAAGTACTGCGGTAATTATTTCAAGGCAAATGCTAAAAGATGCTGGTAACAGCCGTTTATGAACAGGGGAACATGATTGCATGACGATATTTGCCCATATCAACACGTTAAAGGTCTTAAAGGGCTTTACAAGCACACACATCAACAGTTCCCAAAGCAGCTCAAGCTTTCTATCAAGACGAGAGAAAAAAAAAAATCCCTTAAACCTTATAATTTATGGAAGAGAAAAAAATGGAAGAAACCTCAGGAGAAGCAATTCAAAGAGAGATTCCCTCTCCTCGAATGGCCAGATGTGCATTAGGAGCCTCAAAGACACAAAAAACAACAAAATATTACAGGAAGGATGTATATGTGGCGGAAGTAGATGTGAAAAACATAGAAGGAGGATCTCATTATGTACAATTTCTGGAAAATCCTAATATGATCTGAGCCAAAAGGTGATTGCATGGTAAACAGGTTTGTAAATTGATGATGTATTTCAGTATTTGAAATGTGGTGTGAGCTAAAGCTAAAGCTAGCGGTGCTACTTGGCGACATGTGTTGGTCTTGGTTTGTCAGTGATCAGCAAGCATGACTTTTATAAACAGACAACGGAATGGAGAGCGCGGGTAGAAACAGGTGATAATTTATTATATAAATCAAATAACACCAACTGGTGACGTGTGAAAGACACAATCAGGATCATGCAGAAAAAAAAACAACAGCAGAGGAACACAGAAATATAAAATATATGAAATCCAAGTTGGTACAGTCCTCTAGGCCTAAAAAGCTAGCCAAGTCTAACCGATTGTCCAATTTATTTGTCTAAAATATTTATTTCAATCATGCCTAACACTTTCACTCATATACATTTAAACCTGCTCACTTAAAATACAAGAACAATTTAGTTCATATAGGAGAAATTTAAGAAAAATAAGTCAAGCAAATACAGTTGTGATTGAAAAGGTGTAGGCTGAAGCAAAAGCTTAAAGGACCATACTGTCCATTTTGCACGTTTGAGCCTAATATATGAAATTTTTATACATGTTATGTTACTGTCAGTCATTTCCCAAAGGATAAAACTGTATTTCAGCTTTCCTGATATTTTGCAAAATCTCTTAATCTTTCAAAATCAAATATTCAAGTGATATAACCACCTTAAAAATCAATGTTTCGCCTTCAGGTTTTTTCGAAGTTTCGTAATTTTAAGCACATTAAAAAGTACAGAGTGAACGTATGTCTCCACCAGGGTATATAGTTCCAAAAGAATACCTGCGTTTATTGAAAAATTTAAAGGACTGTGACTTCATAAGGCTGTGTAACTATTAGCAGGTGAAACATCGATTTTTAAGGTGGGTGTGTTGCTTGAATATTTGATTTTGAAAGATTAAGAGATTTTGCAAAATATCAGGAAAGCTGAAATACGGTTTTATCCTTTGGGAAATGATTGTCAGTAACGTAACATGTATGAAAATTGAATATATTAGGCTCAAACATGCAAAATAGCCGGTATGGTCCTTTAATATTCCAACATATACCAACATTGATGTTATAGCTTGTGTATTTAATGTCAAAAATGCTGGTAAGTATTGTAAGCAATGATAAAGATCAGACCAAAAAGCATATTTACACTAGTAGGTATTACATGAGAAGGTACTGTGGTCCTCTCCTCTCCTCCCATGAGTAAGTGTGAGGTGGAGGATGAGAAGAGAGGAGGCAAATAATTGAGCAGGAGGACACAAGAGACACAAATAATGAAATAATGGGACAGTTTTGTTTCCTCCACTGTCAGAATATTCAGCATTTATATCACAGCTTTTGCTCTTTTTTTTCTAGTTTTTTTTTTTCAGTTTTAGCCAATCTCATTCATGACCGGCCTATTGTATACTGCAAAATGTGAATTTAAATTCCGCCCATGTGTGTGAATATGAAATTTATGTTCGGCATAGATGAAGTGTAAAAAACACTTCCTCAAAGCATACAAACTCCTGTCTGGAGGAGGATGTATGAGGGAATTTCTATCCCTCAGCTTGCTTTCTAAGGTTGTGGATGGCGGGTGCGTCGAGGAAACAAGTTCATTTATGGAGGAGAGGAGGAGGGAGGAAGGAAAGGTTGGGAGGGGACATTTGTACACTCATGGGACACGTCTAAGGTTTGTGACCTTGGCTCTATTTTTCTTCTTCTAGGGGGTTATACCTAGTTTAACACCAGTTTACTGCCCTCTACTGCTTGGCTTTTGTCTTTAGCTGATCCCAGGGCATTATGGGTAACCCTCAATGCCAAGCGCAGTGATGAAAATCTCCTTTTTCAAGGGCTGAACCGTTAGATTTGGTACATTATGAGATTTGATGTACACGTGCAATGAAAGAAGGAAGGAGGGATTTCCTGCCTGTTTTTGCAAAGCGTACATGATCAGTATCATCATTTACCAGTTTGTTTAGTCGCTGAGGTCAGCTGATCATTTGTTTACATTTATTACGTTTGGAGAATTTTCTGTACATACCTGCAGTTCACAAATAACAGTCACTTCAGAGGCTATTTACAAACTAAGCACATCCCCGTGAAAAAAATAAATCTAAAATCTTAAAGGACCATCCCATTGATTTGAGTTTGAGCCCAATAAATACAACCCATACATGTTACTGCCAACCATTTTCCAAAGTATGCTACTAGAGTAAATATTAGAATTGTTTTTCCTGTTTTTCCTTCCAGACTGACATTGCTTTCAGTTCATTCCAGTATGCTATAAAAAAAAAAAAAAATNAAAAAAAAAAAAAAAATCAACTTGTAGAGACTTGGAACGCACATGAGATGAATAATCCATCACAGCAAACAAAACTATTCAATTTTTTTGTCAAAGTTACTTAATTGAACTGATTCAATATGGAGCTGCATGGAAGAAAATGTATGCCGCTGCCAGAGAATGTAGTCCCAGGAGAAGACGGCTTTTACCGAAAAATTAAAAATGACCGTGCCTCCTACAATTGTGCACAAGTGTTAGTAGGTGAAACATTGAAATGTTCAGGTGGGGGTATCACCTGAACATTTGATTTTGAAAGATTAGGGGATTTGGCAAAATAACATGAAAACTAAAATACNGTATCACCTGAACATTTGATTTTGAAAGATTAGGGGATTTGGCAAAATAACATGAAAACTAAAATACGGTTTTGTGTTATGGAAAATGGTTGGTAGTGGCGTTGTTATGTGGGTAGCAGTTATTGGGCTCAAACACACAAAACCATGCAAAAGATTCTTTAAATCCTGCATCTTTGATGTCACACACGTACACACACACACGATTGCAGAGGTGTTGAGAGAGTTGACCTGTGGTCCTTTAATCAGTGCTTAGTGTGCTCAGTGTGTTATATAAGAGAGCAGTGAGTGCTAGTCAGATCCTCCTACAGATGCCTGAGCAGTCACGATTAACATGGACGTTTTCCATCCATCCACTCAGCCTCAATAATGCAGAGTTCACCTCAGCCTCTGCTCCTCGGTCCCACACACAACATATACACACACGCACATGCATGCTTTGCATATACAAACAAATATGCGTAGGCATGAAGTACACCCCTAGACATTCATACATGTGCTAAGTATAAATGACGTCTTACATTTACAAAAGGAGACAATTCAGTATCTATGGTCGGGAGGAGCTGGGTATGGAAGAGAACGTGGGACAAAAGGGTGACTGGAGGAAAAGGGTAAAAGTTCAGATAAGAAGCAGATCAGAAATCAGACCTCCTATCGTTATCCATTATCCTCCCAAATGTTGCAGGATGAACATCTCTAGAACTGAATTTTCAGCTGTATGATATACGTGATATAATCAGCTCCAAATCATTTTTTTTTTTTTTTTTTTNTTTTTTTTTTTTTTTTTTTGGTTTATTTTGTTTTTTTCACCACAAACCTGAAGCAGCCTTTGGGACCTCAGGACCTCAGGCTCTTAGAAGCCTATAGCTGAGAATAGCAGGCAGATTCTACCCACCATCAGATATTCTCATGCAGCGCTCTCTGCAGGGATAGAGATGAACCTGATGAATAAATATGAAGATAACCTGCACCTCTGCTGCACTTTTTCTCTTCCAATTCCCCATATGGTTCTAGTGAGGAGAAGGAAAAAAAAAATCTCAGATATTCAAAAGAGGCCTCTGGGCGATTGTGTTGTCGATGTGTATGTATTTGTGTGTGTTCTGTGTGTATATGTTTGTGCATGTGTGCATTTAAACATCTCTCTTCGTGTGCCACAATCTGAATGTGTGTATAGGCATTAGTGTTTAGTAGCTATGTTTGTGCATGTGTGTGTGTGTGTGTGTGTGTGTGTGTGTGGGCGGCACTGTGTAGGAGTATGCAGTGGCTTTTTGACAGAGCCTCCAGTAGCATGTATTTGTGAATCTTTTGTTTTGTTTTCCATCTCCTATTCAGCCTCTGCAGCAGTCACACACAGCAGCGCCGCTTAAGTGTCGCTGCCCTTGAATGAAGAGAAACAAAAAGAGCTCTTTACAACTCATTTTCACAGGTTTTTCCTGCCTCAGCCATCAAAATCTGAATGCCGCAGTAGCATTGACAGTAATGCTGAACGGAACATAAAAAAAAAAAAAACCCCGNAAAAAACCCCGAGTGCAACACAACACAAAGCAAAGCAACGCCGGTCGTACAGGAACTTGCTGCATATGTGTAATCGCTTTTGAATATGTAAATAGTTTGATATCAACAGTGGCTGATGCACTTCCTGGGCATGGTTGGTGTTCTGGTTGAGCAGGAAAGAGGTGTGGGTGGGGGATTGATCCATTCAATGCCATATAGTACTGTGTTTTGACTATCTGCAGGTTACAGAGATAAGGGGAACCAGACAGGGTAATCCCAGTAAGACTGTTTGTTGTGGTCGACTTCAACTGAAATCTCACAGCACACCAGAAAGTTACATGCCACGGTGTCTCAATACGTCATTATTTTGTTTTAACCCTTAAATGCATGAGTTGTTTTCCATCCATTCGTACATACGCCGAGTTGTTACAAACCCGTAACTTACGCAACACAAATTGAGCTACGAAGTGAAATATATTTGCTTGTAAACTTTTCAGAACATTTTGTGAACGATAACAAACCCACAAAAAAAAAAAAAAAAAANAAAAAAAAAAAAAAAAACATTTTATGCCATTATTATATTTTTACAGTGACTTATAAATCCCGTCATCAAAGCTGACGTATCACGGCGATGCTGCTCTGCACGAAGCTCTTTACACGGCGCTGCAGCATCTTTCTGTAGCAGTAAGCTAGCAATATAATTAGCATAAACAACCTTCTTCCTCCTATTCCTCCTAGTTCCTTTCTCCTAGTTTCAGCGTTTGTTCATCACATCAGTGATACTACAGCACCACCTAAGGATTATTTTCATCAATTTTGACATCTTGAAACCATAAAACTGTTAAAGAGTTTGAGGAATAGCTGGGGGGGGGGGGGGGGGGGGGNNNTTTTTTTTTTTTTTTTTTTTAAATTTGACATAATTTCTAAGTGTAATAGAACAGGGAGCTCACACTGAACATTGTCAGAGTTTTAATAATTGAAGCTGACATCTATAGAAATGCGGCTAGGAAAATGAACCCATTGGTCCTGAGCCGCCCTGAAAGCTTCGTTTTTGATTGGTCCTTTACTTCCATAACATGTTTACATCAACATGTAACACATTTGCAGGGGTGGAAAGTAACGAATTACATTTACTCTCATTGCTGTAACAATGTCGTTTTCTGTACTTGCATTTTTTTTTAGTAACTTTTTTAAAAAGTAGTTTTAGTTTTACTTGATTGTAATTACAAGTATTGTACTTCGTATTTTAATTGACATCTGTTACAGAGTAAAAACAACAGCAACAAAAAATATCAGAGACAAAAAAGCGCAGAGGAATTGCAGTAGCTGCAATAAAACAGAGCCGTAGACACGATACTAAAGATGGAGAGAACGAACTCAGAGGACCAGAAAACCGACAAATTAGAAGAAAACAATCCCTGGTCACATTTAAATGACCAGTTAAACTTTATAAAGACAAAAGCACAGCATGAAAACTTTGCTTGTTGAAAAACGTGATGTTAGCGGCTCATCAGAACACAGCATCAAACCTGCATGTGGATGTACAGTAGCTAACTTTAACCTGTTAATCATTCATACTAGTCAGTAGCTTTGCCAACATACATCCAAAATAATATTCTTTCTCTTTTGCTGGGTTGCAGTTTTTCTACCTACTGAAAAATGCACATTAATGTTGATTAATGGTAGCTACTGAGTTAATTGACCTTAGCGTTAGCATGTGTTAATTAACATTAGCGTTAGCTAATGCACGTAGGATGGTCAGTTTCAGTGTGGAATTTTTATTAAATGTTTGTCTTGTTAGTCAAATATTATGATGGTTAAATTGACTGGAATTCTTTTTTCCTCCCAAATGTAGAGTAATATTGTAGAGTAATATTAGAATGCTCAACATGGATAACATGTTTTAAAAACATAGCAAAGTCAATGTTAAGCCTTTACTCAGAGAGCACTGCAGCTAAATTGTTTAAAATGTATGTATTTTTTTTAAACTTTTTTTTGAAACAATGTAACAGTACTTTTACTCAGAGTACATTTGAAACAATACTTTTTACTTTTATTTAAATAAATTTTTACACAAGTACTTCTACTTGAGAAATAGCATCAAAGTAACAGTACTTTTACCTAAGTAAAATATTTTATTATTTTTTCCACCCCCACACATTTGTATTTACACCGCTACACAGCTAGTTATTAGACACACCCACACCAATTATGAGGCTTAGTGAGCAAGCTTTTGTTTCTGCAGTCTGTAGGTTTTGACAGGCCTGATGCAGCAGCCAATCAGAGCAGAGCAGGTTTTTCCAGGAAGGAGCCTTGTAGAGACTCCACAAAAAAAAAAAAAAGGCATGTTTTCACTTAGTGTGCACAGCAGTGCTGCTGCAAAGGTGAGTAGAAATGGAAGTATTTTTAAGTGAAAGTTGCTGCAACTCGTCTGGGTTTGGTTATGGTGGTATTTCGAACAATTCACTGTGCCAACATATATATAAATATATATAGTACTATACAGTTTATATATGGGATGGCAACATTTCTTGTCAAAATTATTGTCAAAAAATAGTCTGTTGGTGCCCGTGTGACTCTACTTCCAGTCAGTAGAGAGAGAGAGAGCATCCCAGGACAGACTCAGACAGAGGCAGACAGACTTCCACGCACAATTTCAGTTTTGCCCAAATATATGAAAGATCCTTGTCTCTGCTTGCTGCTGCTGAGCTGCTGCTTCTCCGCTTCAGATGCATTTACTTTTTCTTTTCAGCAGCAGAAACAGGCACGTCTTTAATCCTGGAGATGATTGTCTGTTTGGCAGCTGATCACATACAACTCACATACAGCTGAGGAATGCTTTGTATACTTTGCAGGAATTAATGCAATCGATGTCAGAGAACAGGTCCCCATGTGCAGCGATGCAATATTTGACCGCGTAACTGCCACCGGCTGCTTAATTTTCATGCAGTGTATGTAGATTTAAACACACAGCATGGATTTAAATTTATATACATACAGCTCTCTTACTGCTTCAGTCTCATTCGCTTCATCTTTGAAAATTTTCTGAAGTTTCACTTCAAAATGACACTTGACTTGTGACAAAGACTCATTCTCACAATAAAGCCTGTTTTTTTTTCCTCCCTAAAATCAACCCAAACTTGAATGTCCGACATGGTTGAATCGGACGAATAGACCACCTGCTTTCTGGGATTATGCTCCTGGTGCCTGGCATGTATAGTATGTATACAGCACATGCAGTCATCTGAGAAGTGAAGCGAGAGCACATCAGGTGTTAAAAAAAAAAAAAAAAAAAANAAAAAAAAAAAAAAAAAAAGGATTTGCTTGTTAAAGAGCAATTTAACGCCACTGTTTAAGCTTGACCTCTCCATGTTCTCCACGCCCCTATAGGGCCTTTAGGGCATGGAGGACACGGTAATGTCACGGTTTATCTTGCCTCGTTTTGAGACCTGGAGAGCAGCTACGCCATGATTTTTGGTGGTACAATACAGAACTCTGCATTTACAATTCTAAACTGCAATTTGGCACCAGAAGCACTTGATATCATTATTAAGCAGCTTCATTTCTAACTTAATAACTCAAAAAATTGGATTTAGTGTTAAGCTGCTCTTTCAGCAAACATAATTATTTCATAACTATTTCAGCAAACATAAATAGCATTAATATTTGACTGTATTCAGTCAACTAATAAATAATATTTTTGATAAAACTTGTCTAATACAAATTTTTCTATTTGTGTGGGGGATGGTGCAGATTTTCTACCTCTGCATTATTATGTATATGGAATTTGGACAAAGCAAAGCCGTATTTGTACTGAAGTAGTATTACCAGGGGACCTCATATAATTTAGGAGTTGAAGTACTCAAGACTGTGACAAAATACCAAGGATTAGCTCTGGAGATGAGTTAAAGGACCATACCATCCATTTGGCACGTTTGAGCCTAATATATTCAATTTTCATACACGTAAGGTTATTGACAACCATTTCCCAAAGGATAATATTTCAGCTTTCCGTATTGCAAAACCTCCTAGTCTTTCAAACTCTAAAATTTAAGAATAGAATAATTATTATCCTTGTTTCCTCATTCTGTATCCTCTTCTATCCCATCCTTTCCCAAACCTTCACAAATCATTCACCATGGCCATTTGTCAGCACACCATTTTTCAGCTCACAGAAAAAAGCAGCTGAAAGTATCATAAACTAATATCTGCCCCCTTCCATCATAGTCCCCCCCCNTTTTTTTTTTTTTTTTTTTTTTTTTTTAGCAGTTTAAAACATGTCAATTGTGTCTTTTAAACCAAGGTTATGATATCTATTCCAAAAAAAAGAACAAAAACCACACATCCAGGCTCTGAGAGACCTCTTCTTCCTCCCAGTTTCTCCTGCCATCACTATGAGCTGTTTTGAGTGGGTGGGGTTGCTATGTTAATGAGGCGTGCTCTGATTGGCTGCCTGATCACTTGGGTTCCGGAGGAGGGTACAAACCATGAATATGCAGAAACCAAGTAAACCAACATGGCAGGCATTTCAGGAGAANGGAGGGTACAAACCATGAATATGCAGAAACCAAGTAAACCAACATGGCAGGCATTTCAGGAGAACCGCTGTAGGATCCTATGTAGTGAGACCTTACATGATTGATCCTGAATCAGACCCACAGACCACAGATTCAGTAAATACTACCATATGTTGACTGCCATTATAAGACTCCCATACATTCCACTGCTTCAAAAAAAAAAAAAGAACCCATTTAGTTAATTTTCAAGTTTCAGCACCCAAGTTCATCAAAAAAAAAAAAGACTAAAAAACAGAAATTAAAATTAAAATACTAAATGTATAATCAATACTTCGGACAACAGATGCTACAAAACAGAAAGTCTCCAACATACAGAGCAGAGCTCTGCCAGAAACAAGCCGACAGTACAAATAAACAGTAAACGGTTCATACAGCAGGCGTTACAACATCAGATTACAGGAATGTCTGTAGTAATATCCTACATATTCGTGAACGGGTACATTTTATGAACCAACTGTACAATATAATGAAATATAAGTCCCGGACACCTCCTTGCCGCCACCGTGCACAGAGCTTCAGAGAGCCGCAGAAAATGGCAGATGGGTGGGCAGTGTCTGAACAAAAACACACACACACACATCTCTGTATGTCACACAGACACGCTCATGGGTAAACATGTGAAGTACCATAAAATACCATATCTGATTCTCTTTCTCTCCACACAAGGCAACTGATTTATCAANGTGAAGTACCATAAAATACCATATCTGATTCTCTTTCTCTCCACACAAGGCAACTGATTTATCAACGCTCCATAGACTATATAAAAGTCAAACAAAACAATGAGCTAACAAGCTAATAGCACACATGTTAGCAAAGAGCGACATGTTATCGGGCCTGACTGCATCTTACTCGGAATAAACTGTAAATATTATCACAAAGTGGCGACACTTACCGATTGCACGTTTGCTGTTGTTGGGTCACGTACAGTTGGTATGGATCCATCTTTAAGGGTCAGTTTTGAGGCTAAGCCAGTGTTACACTGTCCCTAGACTGAGGCGAAGTGGTCAGCGCAGACGAACAAATTAGCAGCAACTGCGGCCGGAACGTTGTTAGCATCCATAAAATCTAACCACTGTTTTTTTTGTTCCTCCGGTGCTGGCAGGGAATACAGACATTTGTGTCTGTTTCTGCAGCCAACAACACAACAGTTGGCGTGTCTACTTCTGACCTTTGACATCTCCGAGTCAAGTAAAGTAAAACAATGGTGGCTACAGGCACTGACGGCGGGAAGTGGGAGTGGTTGTCCACCTTGGAGCTGGGCATTAGGCAAATGTGTCTTTCTGTTACGTAACAAAAAGACCAAAACCAAAACGACTTGTAGAAACATATGCTTACCTAAAATGCGGGTTATGGAAACAACACAGAGGTTTTGGCTTTTCAAATTCTCAGGTTTGATAGGCTGAAGGATGACTATAGTATATTATGCATGGGCAAGGAAAAACATGTTTTTCATGACATGGGACCTTTAAAAATCAATGTGCTAATAGTTACACAAAATTATGAAATCATGGTCGTTTAAATTTTTTGATAAGCGCAAGTCTTCTTTTGGGACTATATTCTCCGGTGGAGACATACATTCATTCTGTGCTTTTTATTGCACTTAAACACTAAAATTCCGTAAGTTCTAAACTTACACGTCTTGTTCATGATGATGGATTACCTATCCCAAGAATGTTTCAAGTATCAACAAGTTGATTTTAATAGCGTACCAGAATGAACTGAAACCAATGGAGGTCTGGAAGGTAGGAAAAACATTTTTAGTTCACTGTTCCAGTAGCATGCTTTGGGAAATGATTGTCAGTAATGTTACGTGTATGACGATTGAATATATTAGGCTCAAACATGCAAAAAAGTCATTTAATTTTGTATTCTGCTTATTGAGAAATGAAATAGTCCATTATTTTTAAAATTTCATTGTTTTGGAGTTGGACGTGAACTTACTCCTCTGAACTATAGATAAACCTTCTGCATTTGTTCTTGATGCATTATCAAAACTCTCATTAATAAGTTCAAAAGCATTTCTCCATTAGAAGAAAAAAATTCCAAAATTTCAAGGAATTCAAGAAAAAAAAAAAAGACAGACATGGTAATTTTATAAGGTAACAGATGACATCATAGGTAATGTCATTCCTGTTCGAACAGGCAGCAGCTTATAACAGAATATTATTATATAGAGCTGCCTAAATTTCATACTTTCTCCCCTTTGAGATGATAATAATAATAATGGCCCATGTTCACTCTGCATAGTGTAATATGAATGCTCCACAGGAGACACATTGAAAATTTTGGCACCTACATTTTCACCACTTCACGTTTTAAGTTCCAAATTTCCAGTCCTGGGTGTCTGCCGACACAGTAGTGTGTAAAAGACCTTAATTAGCCAAAGCTGATTTCTCCTCAACAATTCTCTTGATAAATGTCAGGGAAGTGAAGGGAGATGCTTATTTTTTGAATCCGAAATCTAAATTTGAGACGGATCATATCATGAACCTATAAAAATACAGCAGGCTGAAATCAGACGGGGTGTGCGTTAAGGACTAGCATTCTTCAGCTAAGTGAAGCGAAAAAGCCCAAAGGCGATTTGAGTGTGTGAGAGCACTGCATACCTGTCAGCCTAATCCTCAAAATGAGATCTTTGTGTATTTTAGCAGTAAGTAAGGACATAAAGTCAATTATAATTGAAATGTTAAGATGACATGATGCATTGAGGCCCAGACTTCATTCTGTCATACGTGAAGACGCAGCAACCGTCAAAGCAGAAGGAGCTTTTTGCACGTATCACCCTGAAGGACCTGAATGCTGGTTAACCATAAAGTGTATAAGTGCACTTTACATGTCATTACACAAGTCTTTGAAGTTAACTCTACATGTTCACATTTACAACACAATTATCTGAGTTTTATAGCATCGTGGCAAATATATAAACATTAACTAATCATATAAATGCTGTGTGTGTCAGAGAAAGAGTGACAGCGAATGTTTCAGAGAGCAGAAGAAAGTAGATTATGAATGCAAGCAGATCTTTCACACACACACACACACACACACACACAGCCCCATGNAGATTATGAATGCAAGCAGATCTTTCACACACACACACACACACACACACACAGCCCCATGCAGAGAGATATGAAGTCAATGATGTGTTGCGTGATAATGGAGCCCATATTTCTGCCTCATTTGTGCTGCCAAAACTCTCAGAATCTGACAGCATCTCACAGCTTCCGCATTTAACGCTTCCGATCTGCTCGGCGCCGTAATACCAAATAAACAATTACAGTCTAACGTGCGTGTGTGTACGTGCACACACTCAGCCCTTATGTGCCTATAGGAGCCGTTCTGCTAGCAAACATCAACAAGTGTCAAAGTAATACGAGGCCTTGGACAAAACATGTAAAGAAAAAGGAAGGAAAAAAATTGAAATGATGTAAAAACGTGTTCTTTTCAAAACCAGAGAACATTGGAGAGGTGAGCTCAAGGCCTTCAGTATAGAGCGGCCTTATGACTGCGTAGGTGGCTGGGCTGAACAGCAAGGAAGGCAGAGGAGAGATGTATTAACAGAAGGAACGCTGTAGATCATCAATTACCAGAACTTCTGCTCAGACAGTTTTCTTCCTCTAGCGTTTTGGCCGAAGGTCTTCTGAGTTCATCTCAACCTGCCTCCGTCACCTAGCCCTCCACCCCCACATATCCTATAATAATCCTCTCCAAGGGGGGACNGGGGGGGGGGCCTACGGTGGAAGCTTCTGTTTCTGTGAGCTGAAAAATGGTGTGCTGACAAATGGCCACGGTGGATGATTAGTGAAGGTTTGGGAAAGGATGGGATAGAAGAGGATAGGGTGAGGAAACAAGGATAATAATTATTCTATTCTTAAAGTTTAGAAACCATTCAATGATATGCACACTTATAGAGCTGTCTTATTCTATTAGACCAAAATTTTAGATCTGCATTAGAGAGCCTACTTCAACTGCATCTGTGTGTGTTCATTTATCTGCTTAGTGGTGGTGGTNGGGGCATCCACTGATTTAATGCTTTCCCAGGTAATGCTTTGGAGGATGTGAAAATATCAAAAAATTTTCCCTGCCCATGATTCACATTGCTCAAAACTGCAGAGCTGTTAGAGATAGCAGAGGTTTGTGGACAGCGAGGGGTGCGTTCCATTTCCCTTTGCTGACTGTCTCCTAGCATGAAGTGAGTAAAGTGAATGAGAGAAGGAATAGTGAACTGAATCGGGACAGTTGTTTTGCTTATATCTTTGTAAAAAAAAAAAAAAAAANAAAAAAAAAAAAAAAATCCTTAAATAATAATGATAATTATAATTTAATATGACAATAAGACACAAAGTTTAGAATTTTCCAAAATGAAAACGGAAAAGGTTACTCAGATTCTTCTCAGATTGGAAAAAGTGACTAAAAAATGTGTTTGGAAAGTTGTTGCTCTAACTTACAGCTGAAAATCTGTTAATACTTTGTCACCCTCAGTAGGTGTTGTTACTGATCACTGAGGATATTGTGTTAGCATTAACATTAAACATTAAAACATTAACATTAAAAATATGTTTTTCTTTGGACAGAAATTTCAAGAAACAAGTCTCACATTTATTTCCTTAAGCACTGTGAGGTCTGGGAATATGATGAAAAAAAAAACATCAAGAGGAAGCATTAACAGAAGATGCCAAAGATTGTTTTCCAGAAGGGATCAAGCATTGAAATGGTGAAAATGAGGATGAAGATGAGGATGAGGATGAGTCTGGACTTGAGGTGGGAAAGCCACGGTGTGCTTGTTTGGTATTCAGTATGATGATATCTCAAATTCATTTGTGGTATGTCAGGTATATCTGTGGGTGAGTAGATGGCCATAGGGTATGTTCCATTCTTTTGCCATGTGTCAGGAGGCTCTCTGTGTGTGTGTGTGTGTGTGCTTGCGCATACTGTGGATTCCTGCTTTGCACATTGCATGTGGGAGCAGAGAGAAAGCACCTGGCTGGGAGGTGAGTCACAGACACAGGTAATCACTTTGACATTTAGCTCTAATGAAGCACTGGGAAGATAACGGCCCTCGTTGGCATTAGCAAACGCGCGCACACATAGTTACAAACACACACACACACACACACAGATGTATGCAAAAACAAGCACACAGGTTCACACAGTCACACATAAAAAGCCTTCCTTTACACTTTCCTCTGTAAAAAGCTGCACTTAGACCCTGACTCACGCACATTAAGGCAGCGAGTGTGGAGGAGGAAGAAGTATTGAGGTTTCAGACAAGATGGCAGTCAAAAGGACACTTTAACTGCAAAACAGTGCTAGAGAGGAGGCAGACGGCGAGGATGAAGAGGGAGGGTAAAGAGGTGACTAATGCAGGAGATGCTGATTAGCTTACTTGAAAACTTTGAAAGTTAAGGAGGAGAAAAAAAAAGGAAAGTGAGTTGATGGTCTCTGCAGCCCAGAGTGTTAAAAACCTCTCAAATTTACTATTTCGGTTTTCAGGAAACTACAACATCATAGTCATGTCAGGACCACGAAACATTTCCAGTTACGCTACGATTATTGTCGCGTTTATCAGAAAACGCAAAGGCTGAGATGCAGTAAACTAAACTGGGGCTTTCTCTCTGTATGGATTTGCATGTACAATAAGACACACACACGTATTTGTGTGTGTGTGTGTGTGTGTGTGTGTACATGTGCTTGTGTAGTGTTTTCATTGCAGAGCTCATCAGCATATTTAAGGTCACATCTGATGTCACCATGTTTCACTGCTGCTTGTGGTTTGTCCCTGACTCACTGTGGTTTCCCTCTCTATCCTTGTGCGTGTGTGTGTGTGTGTGTGTGTGTGTGTGTGAAGGAGAGAGAGAGAGAGAGAGAGAGAGAGAGAGAATGACCAAATTAGAGAGAGAGAGAGAGAGTTTTCAGTTTTGTGATGTGAGTCAGCAGTGTACATGTTGCGGGCTGCTTCCTTTGTCGTAAATGTTAGGACTCTGGGTCACCGTTCATACATCACAACTTTGTCTCTCCCTCTTTTCTCTGCTGAGGTTTTTTGTGTTTTTTGTGTTTTTTTTTTTTTTTTTTTNTTTTTTTTTTTTTTTTTTGTGCCCACACATCAAAAGCTCAAAGTACAAAAGCCGTCATTTATTTAACCTCTGTCAGAGTTTTGATGTTTTTGACACATTTTAAAACGCCCATGTGGTTTTGGGAAATTCTGCCTTTGAATTTCTCGCTCTTTTGTTCAATCCCCCCCCC